>JARPSG010000010.1:49511182-49653682 GCA_029955605.1 Quercus engelmannii
TTATAATCCCCTCTTTCGACAGCAAATCACAAGATTAAAATCATCTAATTAATGGCCAGTTAATTAGAAGCAATAAGCTTAGAATAAATCAGACAAACATGAAGAGAATTTGTTCAAATTAACATAGAAAAGTAAGCATAGTTCGACACTAGATTACATCGTTTTCCTAGAATAAAGAAAGTTTAGTTCATGCTAAAAATTAAATCCAACACAAACGAGTTCACCATAATTTTTTCTGAGAAGATTGGAAAGAAAATAAATGCTGAAAAATTCTCTGTTCCAGCCCCCTCTTTCTTTCTGCTTCAGCACCTTTTTTTTCTCTTCTTGCTTCAGCGGCTCACTTCTTTTTGCTTCAGCGGCTGTCCTTTTTTTTCCAGCGTTTCTCCTTGATTTTTCTTTCTTGCCCTATGTTTTTAAAGTCCAGCCCTTTACTTGTTGCAGCCTAACACAGCCCAAAAAGCCCAAACGTTTTTCAGTTTTTCAGCCCAAACGTTTTTCAGCTTCAGTTCAGCCACTCTTTCTTCTTCTTTTTTCTGCTTTATTCTTTTCTGTTGCAGCCCAAAAATATTACATTCAGCCCAAAACGTTTTTAATTTTTCTTCAGCCCAAAATACTTTTTCAGTTCAGCCCAAAAATCTCTGTTCAACTTCAACGCCTCCTTCTTTTTGTTTCTTTTCTTCTTGCCTTTCTTTTCTGCCTTTAGCCACATCATATTGCCCTTTTTCAGCCCAAGTGTTCAGCTCAAAACCTTTTTCAGCTGCTTCATGTCTCTTTATTTGAGTAAATCTTCATTTTCTTCAAATCTAAAATAAAATTTAAATAACAATAATGAAGTCTAAAATCAACAAAAAAAATAAATAAAATTAAACTAAAGTTTAAAGTTGAGGAGTGATAAATTACACTCAATTATGCAAGTCATCAAATTCCTCTGTAGATTCCTTGTCTGAAGAAAAGCTTCTGGAGTGGAGAGGGGTGGTGCAAGACCTTCTAGAGGCCAAGTTCAATTTGTCTTTTCTGTTGGATCACTTGCGTCTGCTGGCTCATACGCTGTTTCAGAGGCAATCATTCAAGAGTATAGACACTGAAATAGCTGCTGCTGAGGAAGCTTTGGCTCATGCTCACAAGATTTTACAAGACTTGAAGGTCAAGCGGCAGAGGATTCTTTCTACTTTGGCTGTTCCTGTTATTTCTCCGGATGCCTCCCTGTTGGCCGGCCTCATTCCTTAGCTTTTTTTTTTTTTTTTTTTTTTTTTTTTTTCAGATTTACATAAACAATTTGGGGTTGTATAAGTTTTTTTTTTTTTAACATTGCTCTGCTCTTTGCTTTCTCTTTTGTGTTTCAAAACTACTTCTTATTTCTTAGTATGTGAATCTGCCTTTTTCTTTGGTATATTGCCTTTTCTTTCCTATGGCTCTTTTCTTTCCTGAGTCCTGGACCATGGTTTCCACAAGCTTCACTGTAAATTCTGGTCCAGGTACCCGGTAATCTATTATGCAAGTACTGAACTAGGTACACTGGTATCCTTCCCTATGTATATATTTTTTTTTTGAGATACGGTCCCAGTTCATGAACTTTGACAGGTTCCCCTTTTGCCAAGTGCTAGGCTAGGTATCCTAGATATTTTACTTTTATTCTGTGATCCTAGACCTATGCACTTGGAACTGTTTGTGGGATATCTGAAATTATTTGTGAGGTGGATCCTAGGCCATATGTAAAAGGGTATTACATACTCTCCCCCCTTTTTTTTTGACTCAGGTATCCTTCCTTAAATTTATCCAAATTTGGTCTTTGCAGTATTTAAAGAAAAACTTAAATGTTGAAGAAACAGGAATTTCATTAAACATGGTCATTTTTAAGGAACAAAGAAAGAGTCTTTTGGTGCAGTATTGACCACAAAGTGTCAATCTGTCACATGTTCCTGAACAAAATTATCTTAGACCGGAATTCATGATAAAGGCTGAAAAATAAAAAGACAAAAATAAAAAGAACTTAGCAGATAGTGAAGCTGGTGAAAGGACCCTGAGGTACCGGGATCCCCTTGTCCTTATGCATAGTATTGCTTCAGCCATTTCCCGTTTATGGGCTCTGTCAGGACTGTTCCATATTCTTTGGCAAGGTAATAATACCCACTTTCATGAGCTGCATTGATGATGTAGGGTCCTTCCCATTTTGGGGTGAACTTGGAAGGCCCTGGCAGGTTCCTCCTCACGTGCTCCGCCATCCTTAGCACTAATTGCCCTTTAGTGAACACTCTTGGGCGTACTGCTTGTGCATATGCTCTGGTCATTCTTTGCTGGTATCTCTGGCTCCTTTTCTTAGCCAGTTCTCTTTCTTCTTCTACTCCTTCCAGATCTGCTAGCCTCTTTTCATTGCTTGCGTCCTCACTTTCTCCCTGGTTTTCTTCCAGAACTATCCTTGGTGTAGGAATGACTAACTCCACAGGGCTGATGGCTTCTGTTCCATAAACCAGGGAGAATGGGGAGAATCCTGTGGCTGTCTTTACAGAGCTTCTACATGCCCAAAGCACATCTGCCAGATGGTCACTCCATTTTCCTCCATACTCATACTTCATTTTCTTAAGGATTTTTAATATTACCCTATTAGTAGCTTCAGCTTGGCCGTTTCCTTGTGGGTAATATAGGGTAGATCTTCCATGCTTGATGTGGTATGCTTCAGTTAATCCCTTCATATCTTTGTTTATGAATGGGGTTCCATTGTCGCTGATCAATCTTTTGGGGATCTCGAACCTTGTAATGATGTGGTCTCGAATGAAATTTGCTACAGCTGCTCCAGTAGCTTTTTTCAAAGGGATGGCCTCTACCCATTTTGTAAAGTACTCCGTGGCTGCCAGGATCCATATATAACCATTGGATGGAGGATTTATGGGCCCTATGAGATCGAGCCCCCAAGTATGAAAAGGCCAGGGCGTCGTCATATCCTGTAGGATATTTGGGTGAGTGTGAATTGCATCTCCTAGGACTTGGCAAGCGTGACATGTTTTGACCAGCTCCTCAGAGTCTCTTTTCATCGTTGGCCAGTAATATCCCAACAACAGTAACTGCTTGTACAGCCTTCTCTTTCCTGGGTGACTTCCACAATCTCCAGAGTGCACCTCTCTGACTACTTCTCTAGCTTCCTTTAGTCCCAGGCACCTGAGGGGATCCCCATGGTATCCCTTTTTGAATAAAATGTCGTTCTGCAAGAAATACCTGCATGCTAGTTTTTTGAGCTTGTGGGCCAGTTTCCTGTCGGTTGGCAAGATCCCCCGAGCCAAGTATCCTATGAAAGGAACCCGCCAATCTTCTGCAACAAACACCGCGTAGCTTTCTTCTTTATCAATTGCCAAACGACATTCCTGGCATTTCCCCTGTATGATTGCTGCTTCCTTGTCCATATCTGGCCAGTAATACCCCATGCGTTGCATCCTTCTGTATAGGCTGACTTTTCCTGCAACTCCACATGCTTGGGCGTGTAATTCTTCTAGTTTCGCCTTTCCTTCCTTCTCGGTGATACATCTGGACAGTATTCCTCCTAGCAGTCTTTTATACAATTCTCCTTCTATCTGAGTGTAATCCATTAGTCCTTTGATGTTCCCTCTAGGGCTTGCCTCTTTCATCCTTTCTTTGATTTCTTCCCTCCAGTCCCACTGTTTGGATTCCCCGGGGTACATCCCTTGGAGGATCCTTACAATGGAATGTTCCTGCCTTCCTATTTTTATCAGCGTATCCCTCCCATTAAATGGTATTTGGGATCCTAGGGTGGCGAGAGCATCTGCAAACCTGTTTTCACTTCTTTGAGTGTATTCTATGCTGAAGGTTTGAAATTCCATCTCCAGCCTTTGTGCCCAAGTCCTGTAGGCTGCTAAGCTTTGTTCCCGTAATGCAAAGTCACCTTTCACTTGGGAGACTACAAGATTAGAATCTCCCAGCACTCTCATATGTTTCACTCCTATGCTGAGTGCTATAGTCAATCCAGTTAAGTATGTCTCATATTCAGCTGCATTATTAGAGCATGAGAAACCAAGCTTGAAGGACAGGGGCATGATATCCCCATTTTCGCAGCTTAGTACAATTCCTACCCCATTTGAAGTTGCTGTAGCTGACCCGTCAAACCTCATGGTCCATTTCTTCCCTGGGATCTCCATCACTGCTACCTCACCAGGGATTTCTTCGCTCAGCGGGCCTTCTTCCTTTCCTGGGAATTGAGCTAGCAAATCTGCTATGGCCTGGCTCTTGACAGCCTTGGGAGTTCTTATACCTATATCATATTGTGAGAGCAACACTAGCCATTGTGCTATCCTTCCCGTGAGAAGGGGCTGGTGCAGGAGTGCTTTTATGGGGTGGGACTTGGTTACCAAGAGGATTTAGTGAGCTGAGAAGTATCTCTTCAACCTTTGGGATGCATAAACGATCACTAGGCAGGCTTTCTCTATTCTGGGGTACTTGGTCTCGGTATCCTTGAGTGTTCTACTTACATAATATATGGGCTGCTCATTTCCTTGGTCATCTTCTTGTGCCAGCAAAGCTCCTATTGCCTGAGAGTTTGATGCTAAGTATAGCAACAGAGGTCACCCACGTACTGGTGCCTGGAGGGTGGGCAGATGATTCATAATGCCCTGAATTCTTTGAAAAGCTTCCTGCTGCTCTGTTCCCTAGGTAAATTCATTTCCTTTTTTCAATAGTTTGGATAGGCCTGCTGTAGCTGAGGCTAAACCAGGCACAAACCTCCTGATATAGGAGACCCTTCCCAGGAAGCTTTTGAGTTCCCTAACAGTAGTTGGTCTTCTCATCGTGGCAATAGCTGTGGCCTTGGCTGGGTCCACGCTTATGCCTTTGTGATGTACCAGGAACCCAAGGAACTTTCCAGCAGACACTCCAAAGGCGCATTTCATGGTTCATACGTAAATTGTATTTCCTGCATCTTTCAAAGACTTGCTCAAGTACTTGGAAATGTCCTGTTCTGGTTTTTGACTTGACCACAATATCGTCTACATAATCTTCCATCTCCTCATGCATCATGTCATGGAAAATGGCTGTCATGGTCCGTTGATACGTAACCCTCGCATTTTTGAGGCCAAAGGGCATTACAATGTAGTAAAAGTTCCCAATCGGAGTTTTGCATGCCGTCTTCTCTGCATCTTTGGCTGCCATGCAGATTTGGTTGTATCCACTGTACCCATCCATAAATGAGAACATTGAATTTCCTGCAGCTAAATCTACAAGGAGGTCGATATTGGGCAAGGGGAACTCATCTTTAGGACATGCCTTGTTCAAGTTGCGAAAGTCTACATAGCAACGGATTTGACCATTTTTCTTCTTCACAGGTACAATGTTGGAAAGCCATTTTGGGTGTTGGATGGGTTTGATAAAACCAGCTGTTAGTAATTTCTTGACCTCTTGGACTATTTGAGCTTCTACCTCAGTGTGGAAGACCCTAGCTGGTTGGACTACTGGCCTCATCCCTGGGTCCACATTAAGAGAATGGACTACCAACTCTGGGTCTAGACCAGGCATCTCATCATAGGTCCATGCAAACACATCTCTGTATTTTTGAAGCAAGGTTACCAATTGTTCTCTTTCTTGAGCCACCAATTGACTGCTAATGAAGACAGGTTTTCGGGATCCTGGTTCTGTTCCCAGGTCTACTTCCTTTAATTCTTCCTCAGGTTGAATCTGGGCCTCCTTAACTGGTTCTTCTGGGATTTCTTCTTGGGCCATCATGCAGCTTGGTGGTCCGGGACCTTCCTACACAATGCATTCGGGTCCCGCACACCTTCACAAACGATAAATTAGCCTTCCCCCAGGTTCCCGCACCACCACACATTTTCGGGATCCTGAAGAGCTGGGCTCCCTCTTTTGTCTTTTTCTCTCTAGAAGGTTTCTCAGGTCACGGGTGCCCCTTCCTCCTCCTTCTTCTTCTAGGATAGGTGCCCCCGGGGTCCCCGGGGCGGGGTTCTCATCATCTAGCTCCAACTCATCATAAAACATTGTTTCTGCAAAGTTCACTTCTCCCTAGCTGAAAGGATTATGATTGGCAGGGATCCTTATGGGCCTCCCATTCAGTCTCCCTTTAATGCATTGATGGAACGTGGATGGAATAAGGCGATGTTTATGAAGCCACGGGCGTCCCAGCAACACGTGATAAGAAAATTCTGCATTAATCACATGAAACCTTGTCAGAGCTACTATTGGCCCCACCCTTAAGGCTAGCTGCACGTATCCTTCTGTTGACTCTACCGATCCTCCAAATCCTGTTATCTCTATGGGAGCCCCCAGGATCCTTCTGTCAACCAAGCCAACAGCTTCCAGGGTACTTAAGGCTATGAGGTTAAGTGATGCCCCCGTATCCACTAGTGCTCTTCTGACTTGAACGCCGTTTATGGTGGCCATTAGATAAAGGGGTCTACGGTGGTCTGGGTGCTCAATCTCCATGTCTTCATCAATGAAGGTTATTGCATTGGTTGTTTCCAGGAAAGCTCGACTAGCATGTGACTCAGCTGTAAAGCATTCCATCCCTGAATCTGCTGCTATGCTCATGAGAGACTCTGTGGCCACCCTTCTTGCTTCTGGTTCGAATCCTAATTGATTGAATAGTGACCTGAACTTGGGATTCTTCTGGAGGGTCCTGACTGTGCTCGGGTGGAAGGATCCTTCAGATTCTCCTGCTTTTGCCGGGTTCCCATGTATTACTACTGCTACCATCCCTTTTCCTTTATGGTTAGGCAAGGGGTTCCTCTGCACTTCCGGCTCCTTCTGAGTGAGCTCCAGGGTTCCTTCTCTCAACTTTTTGTGGAAGAGTCTGCGAAGGGTCCAGCAATCCTTGGTGGAGTGCTTGACATAATTATGGATTCTGCAAAGTAAATGGTTCTTCCTTTCTTCTTCTGTTGGTGGCTTGGACACAGTGAATGGCCTAACAACCTCATCTCCAATCCATTTGTCTAGGACATGGCTTAGCTTCTCAGCTGTACATGGGATCACTGGTGGTTCCTCAAACACCTTCCCATCTGGTCTCTTTCTTTTCTCTCCTACTGATGCTGTCATAGCTTGGGACGCGGGCAGCCTTTTCGTTCTCATGGTTTGCGCCGTCCTTCTGGTTCTCTGTAGCAGGTCAGCAAACTATGTGATGCATAGATTTTCAAGGTTGAGCCTGTAATCAAAAAGCATGTTGGCTATACAGGTTTCCACGAGCTCCTTTTCTTCATGGTCTTCATAGTAGTCTAGGGACACATCTTCGAATCTTTTAATGAATTGAACAGGATCTTCTCCAGGTCTCTGCCTCACCATTTGCAGGTTCTGGAAAGTGATTTTGTCTTCACCAGGGTAATATTTGGCGCAGAATTTTTCCATCATCTCATCCCAGGTCTTGATGGACCCGGGTCTCAGTATGGTGTACCAAGTGTATGCCCTATCCACTAAGGATTTGGCGAATTCCCTTAGACATAGTTCTCTGTCTCCTGCATAGGGGCCCATAGTGTGGACAAACCTACTCACATGTTCCACGGCACTTCCATTCCTCCCATCGAAAGGATGGAACTTTGGGGGTTCATACCCCTTAGGGTATGGTTTGCCAAGAAGTTCTGGAGGGAACGGGGGATCCCGAGAGAATTGCTTGGGGATCCCTGAGAGTTTTTCCCTTTCTTGTTCCAGGAGGGCATTGACGTCTGCCAGTGTCAAGTACTGAGGGTTGGCTCTTCCTCCCACTGCTGACCCTCCTTCTGGCTGTGTCCCATCTTGGTGGCCAGTAGGGGGAATATTGTCTCTGATTTCCTGTGTCTTGCCTTCTTTGAGAAGACGAACTTCTTGCTCCAGATCCTTTAACATTGCTGTCATCCTGGCCATTAGGTCTGGTTCCTGCCTTGTGTGTCTTTGTTCTGACACAACCTCCTATTCTACCAAGGGTATCCCACCTCCTTGCCTGGAGACTTCCTCGTTTTCTCCTACGGGCTCAGAGGTCGTAGGTGGCACATTAGTTCCTTTGCTGTTTCTTTGTCTTGGAGGCATTCTCTGTGAAGGGTTGCTTCTTCCTTCTTCTTTGCCCAGTCCCCAGTGAAGTCGCCAAAATGTGAGAGTGCCTTTTTCGGGATACTCAAGCCCAAGGATCCCGGGCCTGAATGAAAAGGAAGGATTTGGTGGACCGGGCCTTGATTCACCGCAGCTAATGAGCTGTTTAAGAATCAAGTGAATGCAGAGAATACCCCTGACAATATACAAAAAAAAAAAATGACAAACAAGGATATCGGAGAGTGCCAAAAATTAACGACGTAAGCTCAGAAGGAAAGAAAACAGGATTAGCAAGACGATAACAAAAAGGTGCTGTGGGGATCCTGGGAATTATGAAGCAGTGTTTCATTAATAAGTTATCTGTTTGATTACAAAAAGCTCACTAGGACGTGATACAAGGTCCAATCAAGCTCAAAAATTGCAGTCTTGAATGGCTATTTCAGCCTTCAAAACTTGCAAAGTTTGATTCTCGTTGAATTCGAGTATGTGCAATAGTGGCCTTTACAGGATATCGGGAAGCAGTATTTGTTCTTCCCTTAGTATTTTTCTTTCTGCATAGATTTTTCTGATGGTTCTTCCCAGAGAATTTCTTCTTTCTTGTGTTTCTTTCTTTTTTTTTCTCGCTGCCTTCTTCACAACCCATCCCCTCCTTTTATAATGGAGTTTTTTGGGCGTCCCGGGGAACCGTTGGTTCCCCTGTTTTGTTCTTATGCAAATAGAGCATGTTCTGTCCCCATCGTCTCGGTAAGTCCCTTTTCCGTTTTCTCTCATTCTTTCCTTCTCTTGGTTCTGATTCCTTCGAAAGCTTCTGGTTGGCCATCCTCTTTGGGACGTGCTGAGGTATGCCCTTCTCGGCATCCCCATTTCTGGCGTCTTCCTCTTTTTCCTTTCTTTCCTATTTGGGCGGAATCCTGTTCTGCCATTTTTGAAAGTCATTTGTTACCATTCTTCTTCCCTGTCCTGGTTCCCCGAGGCCCCTTTTCTATTTGTGCCATGAGAGGTCGCTCGCGTTTTTTGCTTTTATTTCTTGTTTTTCTTCTTCTGTCTTCTTTCTATCGATCTGTCCCAGTCTTCCTTTTTATTTGTGCTTGAAGGGATTTGAGGATCCTTGCTTCTTTATATTTTGCCGTGGTCTCTTTTTTGGATGCTTCTTCCTTTTCTGGGCTTCAGGATCCTCTGGGCCTTCCTTTTATCTCCCATGGGTCATCCGTACCTATTACTTTGGGCTTAGCCTGAATTTTTTCCTTTTGGGCTTGACTTGTTCTTCTGTTTTGGGCTTATTTCATTATGACCCTTTTTAGACCTCAACATAGTCAAGACACCAGGTAGTGGAACTCCTTGTCTTAAGAACAACAACATTGAAATAGTTGTTAATATTCCTATACTTCATTGAGAATTTTGCTGACCTGTTGGGTGTCCTTGATGCAGTGATCTACATGAAAGGGTTGATTTTGTGGCTTGCTTGGGGGGAGATGGGGTTATACTACATGCATAAAATTTATTTAGAGGTGCTGTGCCCCCTGTTGTATCATTTAATCTTGGATCTCTTGGATTTCTGACTTCCCATACCGTAATCTTCTTAACTCTGCATTTGTCTTTTGTTATTGTCTTAATTATTTGTTCATGAATAGCCATTTGTTTGACTCCTTTTATATTTCTTTTGATGTAGTTTGGTGACTATAAACAAGACTTAAGACAAGTCATCCATGGAAATAACACTGTGGATGGTGTCTATATAACTCTTAGAATGCGCCTTTGATGTGAAATTTTTCGAAATGGTAAAGCAATGCCTAGGAAAGTATTTGATGTCGTAAATGAGGTCGTTGTTGATCGGGGTTCTAATCCATACCTCTCTAAAATTGAATGCTATGAACATGACAGGCTCATAACCAAGGTGAGGTTAGTGAATTCATTTCGTTAATACAAGAAAAATGGGAAACCTATTTGAAAATTCCATGTTAACTATTATGTGAGCTGAGGAATTGTTATTTGCCCTCTCCAATCACAAGAAGTCCAACATTTATATAATCTAAAGCAATAGCCACCATTTATGCTACATCTCATGTCTAAACTTTGATGTAGTAAGAAAAGATAAATTTATAACATTGCCATGCTTTTAATAATATAATGAGTACCATTTCTTTAGGTGCAAGGTGATGGAGTCATTGTAGCCACACCAACAGCAAGTACTGCTTACTCTACAGCTGCAGGTGGTTCCATGGTAAGCTTTCCTTTGTATTCAAGTCATGGTTATATAACTTTTGGTACTAGGATATTTATTGTTTCTAGGGCATGTTTTTTTTAGCTCCCATTAAACGTGAGCTTTCAGAAATGATTATTATTTAAAAAAATAAAATAAAATAAAACAGCCTTTTTTTGGCCTGAAGATAAGAGGATCAAAACAGCCATTTTTGGTAAAAACAACTACCAACATTGTGTTGGTGCCTAGGTTAAATACGAAGGACACCATTTTTCATCTGGGAGCCATCTATTTACTTTATTGGCAACTAGAAATGTGCTATAAATATGAAAATCTCACTCTCCTCTCTTTAAGGACTATGCTAGAATTGGGAGATTTGTATTTGATAATGAGATTGATGCAGTGTAGGAATGACAGGCTTGGCTTAAGCGTGCTTTTAAATTTGGTGTCTATGAATTATAATGGTCAGATGTCTTTGATGAACTATGCTAGAATTGGGAGCTTTGGATTTGAGAATGAGATTGATGCAGTGTAGGAATGACAGGCTTTGCTTAAGCTTGCTTTTAAATTTGGTGTCTATGAATTATAATGATCATATGTCTTGGATGCATCAAAGACATCTGACCATTATCTTAACTCTAATGAGTCTAATCGTTACATGAAGAAAATCCCTTCATCTTTTTGTATTAGCTTAGTAGATAATATCTCTTCTTGGGGGATCATAGTGTGTTTTAGTGTACAAGGAAGCAGAAGAAAAGTCTAAAACCGAATTAAGCATAACAGATATCAGAATATTTGTTATTTTAGAAACTAATGTTTTTCAACATAGTTGCTGTTATGTCCTCTGCTGGCACATAACGTGTTAAGTTTTCTGACTTTACATGTTGGATGTATAATCTGCTGCACTTGTTTATTTATTAGTTTATTAAATGAACTTGTCTTAAAATCCTTCATTTAATCGTCTCGAGTTCTCTTCAAAGTAGAAGGAAGAAAAGATCTCCCTACAGCAGATTACTCTATTAAATAGTCTAATTCTAATTATGACTTAAGCATTGCAATGAAAGAATCACAATATTTATGTCTATCAAATCAGTGTTCTTATTTTTCAAACTCATTGACCCAAAATATATAAATTCAATTCTGCAATCCAAAATATCATCATCTGTTGCTGTTTGCTGTTGCTCTTTATTACAACTATTACGGCCATTATTGAAATCTAAATGCAGGTGCATCCAAATGTTCCTTGCATGCTGTTTACACCAATCTGCCCCCACTCCCTCTCATTTAGACCAGTTATACTTACGGATTCAGCAAGGTTGGAAAAGAAGGTGATGTTATTAATTATCTAGTGACCAGTTATTATTAAATCTGTATCTTTAGCTCACATTCTGGTAGATATGTTACAATTTTTTCTTGGAAGAAATTTTGGTTTTAGAAGCTCTTAAACTGTACAAAAAAGGATACTGCCAGGCCATCTACATCGTCAGATTCGTTAGCTTTTATTGATGATATTAATTTGAGATGACAATTCTGTATTTTTTTTATAATATTCTTTTCCCCCTTTTCGGTGTTCCCTTGTGTACTTCCCATGTACTTGGGTTGCATCCCTTTTGCACTTTTGAATTATATTACCTATATTATAAAAAGGGTGCTGGTTTGGTTGGACTGACTTGTGTCTGAGAGAGCATAGTGCACTTTAGGTGCCAAGTGACAAAAGTCTCTTCTTTCATTTTGGTTTTTTATCTTTTTGGAATTAGAGAAAAATTCTTCACAGTTTTCATGTGAAGTGTAAATACAAGGCTGACATTTGAATTAGAAATCAACATCGTATCCTGGTTGTTCCCAACTCCTAGAGGGAGCTACTCTATATCTATAAACAGAGAATCACCATATGTAGAAGAAGCAGAAGGAATATATAATTTTTACTTAGTTCACTATTTAGTTATTGTTGTTCTTAAGGCATGTTGACAAAGCTATGCTAAATGGCTTTGAGTGTGGGTTTTAGGGATTGTCTTGGAGTCGCATTTTTCAAATGCGAATGTTCACTCAACATGCCAGCATGCATTTGAAGGGCCTGATATTGTGTAATCTCCGGAGCAATAGGATTCTAATGTCCTTTTATTTCCATATTCAACCACATTTCAGGAATCAGTTGAGTGTTAGGAGTGCTGTGCTTCTTTGACTTGTAGACTTATAATATTTTGATTAGTGTGCCGTCAAAGAAAAGAGAAGGCTAGAAAGAGACAGAGAAAAAATTGAGAGAAAAAGTTGGGGAAGGGGAAGGCTGAAGAAAAGAAAAGAGAAAGAATAAAATAGGGGTATTTCCGTATTTATATCATGCTCTAGGGTTTTAAAAAATTAAATAGCAAAAAACCAATGTCCCACACGAAGGCTCAAACCTGGGATCAGCTAGCCAAACCACAAGGAGTATACCACTAAGTCACTAATCAGTTATGTATTAAAGTTACATAAATATATATACATCGTTGGTTCGGTCAATTTCAGGGTAAAAAAATCCAGCACCGAAACCGAAACTGAAAATTTCGGTTTTCAAAAAATGAAACCGAAACTGAAAATTTCGGTTTTCAAAAAATGAAACCGAAACCTAACCGAAATTTTGGCAATGGTTCGATCGATTTCGGGCCGTTTTTTCGGTTCCTTAGTTTTTTGCACACCCCTATGAGAAAGTATAACACAAAACAGCAGAAATAAAATCCAAACCTAAAGAACATGGTTCACAAGTCACAACCACAATCCAAAACTAGTAAAATCAAATAACACCAAAAAGACCACAAACCCAAATCTGAGATTGAAAACAAATAGCATCAAAAACACCAAAAACCCAAATCTGAGATTGAAACCAAATAGCATCAAAAACACCACAAACCCAAATCTAAGACCGAAAGAAAGAGAGAGAAATGAGACTCGGATCTAAGATGAAAGAGAGAGAAAGATGAGACCCAGATTTGAGATTGAAAGAAAGAGAGAAAGAAAAGAAATTATCACCAAAAGACACCACCACCACTCCTCATCCTAGTTCCCACCATCACTGCATGCATCACAATATCAATACATCCACCATTAAATTTCACAAGATCAAAGTAGATTAGAGGCGGCTTTAGCTCTACAAGGAAGAGAGTCTAGGGCTAGTGATTTGAGAGAAGCACGTGTATGGCGACAGGAAAGCAAAGGCAGGAGCTGGGATTTGAGAGAGAGAGATGAAACTTGAAAGAGAGAGTGTGAAAATAGAGAGGCAGGTTAGCATGAAAAATAGAAAAGAGTAGAAAGACTCAGAAGAGACACGTAATCAAATTTCTCCAAAATCAAATTTCTCTCTCTTTCTAGTTTCTTCTCCCTGGAATCTGAAACTCATTTGTTCCAATTTTCAATTCAAACCTCCACCATGCTCTCACATACATTTCTTTTCACTCCAAACCTGCACCAGCCAACTACGCTGTAGCACCACTTATCCTCGCTTTCTTTCTTTCACCCTCCCCTCCACTACACTGCTGCAACACCTAAGTATCCTTGGTCCACAACCATAAAGAGCCACCCTCATCTCATATTTCACACAAACCTTTTTTTTTTTTTTTTTTTCAACTGAGAGAACTAAGGAAATCAATATCCAAGTGCAATGTAGGTGAGTTCCTTTCAAATTTTGTTTTTTTCAATTTCAAACCTATTTCATTTCCTTGGTCTATTTGTTGCTCATACCTCTTTTTGTTTGTAATATTTGGTATATTACAAAGACAAGCCCCAAGCTCACACACAATTCCATCCCATCCCAATTTGATTTGGTTTTATCTTTCTGGATGGGATGGAATCATGGAATGGTTTTGTAAATTGTGACCTTACCTTATCATCTGTTATATGTGATTAGGAAGGGTCCACAACCATAAAGAGCCACCCTCATCTCATATTTCACACAAACCTTTTTTTTTTTTTTTTTTTTCAACTGAGAGAACTAAGGAAATCAATATCCAAGTGCAATGTAGGTGAGTTCCTTTCAAATTTTGTTTTTTTCAATTTCAAACCTATTTCATTTCCTTGGTCTATTTGTTTCTCATACCTCTTTTTGTTTGTAATATTTGGTATATTACAAAGACAAGCCCCAAGCTCACACACAATTCCATCCCATCCCAATTTGATTTGGTTTTATCTTTCTGGATGGGATGGAATCATGGAATGGTTTTGTAAATTGTGACCTTACCTTATCATCTGTTATATGTGATTAGGAAGGGTGCTTTGGGTTACTCCAGCTTGTGGAATTGCTAAAGATGTGCTTTGAACTCGGTTTTGGTGATGATTGGTAATGGTAGATTGTATTGAGTGAATTTGAAGGATGAATTTCCACTTTATTTAGAAAGTTTGGGGGTTGATGTTAGGTTCTAAATGTTTAGAATAATTGACAAATTGTGAACACAAACTTGTCTAAATATAGATTTTAGAGTCTATAGTTATTATTAGACAATGCTTAAGGTGATTCAAGTTAAGATTTAAGAACATACAAGCTGCAGGAATAAGATTTCATAATCTACCTGGTTCAATCGATTGAAAAACAGGCTCGGTTGATCGAGATTCCTATTTGCAGAATTTTAATTGATTCCAAACAGCAGTTCAAGCCCATTAAGGATTATGATTTCAGATCTACTTCTCCCACTATATAAAGGAAACCCTAAGTACGTTTTTATAAGGTTTTTAAGAGAGAGAAAAGTGTGCCTCTTTTGTAGATCTAGGGTTTTGTACCCAAAAGCTCTCTAGAGTCTTTGTCAAGTTGTGTGGTGAATCTTTTGTGAGATTAGAGAGGTGTTTACCTTCATACACACACATAGAGCTATCAAGATCAAGATTCATATCAAGAACTTGATGGTTGTTTCAGTTGTTGCATAAAGAACATTCAAGAAGATCAAGATTCACAAGTAGGAGAACTTATGGTTGCTGTAGATTAAAGAAAGAAGTAGTCCGTGGACTCGAAGCTATCATGGGGTCATGATAGTAAGTTTTTTACTCGACATAGCAATAGAATATTAGTAGTCTAAGTACTATTGTATAAATTTTGATTCTTTCATAGTAGATCTGTTTTACCTTAAGGATAGCTAGGTTAAATCCTCCTTAGGTTTTTTACCGGTTTGGTTTTCCTAGGTCATTAGATCTTTGTATTCTTTACATTCCGCTGCTTTTCATGATATGATTGTTTTGTTTTAACCTAAATCTAAATAATAAACCTAAGTATTCACTTGGCTAAATAACTAGGTTAAACAACTTGTATTTTATAGGGGTTTAAAAACAAACAGCTGAGAACCTTAGTTTCTATATGTGCATGCTTAAGTAGTTTCTAGATAAACACCATTTATTTACGCAAAGGACAAGCACTTATGCAATATATATAACTAGTTCTTTTAATTATACTATGTTTCTGATGTAGGACAACCAAGGCTTCCCACCTAGATTAGTCCTACCATAAAACCTTAGGCTTCCCACCTAAGGTGTTTGGAATCACCACCAAACAAATCAATGAAAATAATCTCAATAATGATAATAATAGTTTGTAAAATAGAAAAGAAACCATCTGGAGTTTTATATACAGCTTCCAAGAATTATAATGATAAAGATAAACTCTCATAAACAAATTCTAAACAATCTCAAATACTAATACGATAATCCTAACAATCTCAAATACTAATCCAATACTAAAGATAACCCAAATAAAGATAATATAAATGATAAAGATAATCTCCACAGATGTGCTATCATGTGGTGTCCGCACCAGTTTCACTTTGGAATATTTTCATTGGTGTGTATTCTTGCTAACTATACAACTTGGAGATTTTAGTTGTTAGATTTGCATATGTTATATCCATTGAAATGTCAAGAATTAATCATATTGACAGTATCATTATTTCTTTATATGCAATTGAATGAGATTTTTTTCTTTCAAAACTTTTTTAGGTGATGACCTAGTTGCTTGTGATGCTAAAGGGTAATGGCACCTGTCTTATCATTAGGTTGATAAGCTGATCAAACTTTGGTTTGGGATGCTCAAGGGTAATGCATAGCAGCATTGTTTGAGATGCTCATCAAACTTTGGTTATTCTCCGTGACATTGGGGCCATTGCAGTGATGGACTCGGGACTTTTCTAAGAAAACTGGTCTACGAGATCTTATCATTGGATGTTCTTTGCCACCAGTATATTCAACTCTAATCTCAACCAACTTCAGTAGTTCCAGCTTTGGTCATCTAAAGAAGAGGCAATCTTTTTGTTGTGTTGAGTTTAAACTTTAAAACTTGTACCAAAGAAATGTAAGACAAGTGCCATGCATAATACAAATGCTTATGTTTTACAAAAGACACATCAGTAGGAGCAGAAAGTGCTTCAATGTCCCTCTAAAAACCAAGATAAGTTTTCTTAAGAGTACAAATTTTTTTAAGGAGAGGGGGGGGGGGGGGGGGGGAAGAAGACAAAGAAGATTGGGTTATATTGCTGTCTTGCAGACTAGTTTTCCATTATCTTACTTGATGACATATGTTTGCTAATCTATATTGATGATGTATCAATTATCATGTTATACATATTTATTCCTACAGCTGTATTTGATATGGAAGCAGAAACTGTTCTCAGAGAACAACTTCACTGTACATACACATGCCACAAATTACAAAATTTAAACCAACCACACATGATGAAGAATGTCCAAATGATCCATAGGTTTTCTGGTAAAGAGTTTCTACCTTTTTTCTGACAATGCAGAAATTACAAATGACATTGTTCCATCACTACAAAAAAAAGGGTCTAAAGCTGCATTTGAAAAACGTAGCTTAAGACACCGAAAACGTGGCTATAGGCTTTTAGTCGCGTTTTCTATGGTTGCGTTTATAAATGCGGCCTAAAGTCCGCAGCTCAAAGCTTATAGCCGTGATTTTCGAAACCGCGGCTAAAACCTGACCTATAGCCGCGTTTTCCAACCGTGGCTATAGGATTCGGCCTACAGCTACGTTTTTGAAAACGCAGCAGTAGACCCCAACCTATAGCCGCGTTTACTAAAAACGCGACTCCAGGACAGCTTTGAGCTACGGTTATCAACGCTGCTAAGGCTTCAAACCTATAGCCGCGTTTTTAAAAATGCGGCTATAGGTTGTTCAAACAAGCTGAATAAGAGTCTGTAGTTGCGTTTTGAATGCAGCTGAAACCTAACCTATAGCGGCGTTTCTAAAAACACGGCTACAGTTCTGAACTTGTAGCTGCGTTTTTAGAAACGCGGCTATAGACCCAGTTTGAGCTGCGTTTCAAATGCGGCTATAGATATTTTCCCAGCGACATTGATCAGGTTATAGCCACGTTTTAAAAACGCGGCTATAGGTTTTTTTTTTTTTTTTTTTTTTTTTTTTTTTTAATTTTTTTCCCTGCTTTCTCAACTTCCTGCTATACACACAACTTCCTGCTATTCACACGACTCCCTTCTTTCACAACTTATTACATCCCAAGAATCACAAGTTCCATAAACATCACAAGGGAATTAAACAACTTCCCATATATTCCTACATCACAAGTTCCATAAACGTCATTACATCCCAAGATCACAAGTTCCATAAACGTCACAAGGGAATTAAACAACTTCACATTCATACATCACAAGTTCCATATACATCAAAAAGAAAATAAACAAGTTCCATAAACGTCATTACATCCCAAGATCACAAGTTCCATAAACATCACAAGGGAATTAAACAACTTCCCATTCCTACATCACAAGTTCCATATACATCAAAAAGAAAATAAACAAGTTCCATAAACGTCATTACATCCCAAGATCACAAGTTCCATAATAAACATCACAAGTTTCATAAACATCACAAAGGAAATAAACAAGTTCGCATTCCTACATCACACGGATTTTTGTACATCACAAAAAATATACTAGAAGGAATTTTTTTACATTCTAAATTGCTCTCAAACAGCCATAGGCAGCAACTAGTTTGCTTTGTTGTCCACTTCATGGTAAAACTGCACAAATTATTCTGGCCGGAGTTAAATTTGCCAAAATTTTGCCCCCAATACATAATACTCTAAACATGAATTTGAAATTATAATTCCGCAATGCTTAGATGCACATTTGTATCAAAAGGCCTCACAATGGAGCAATTTGGGAGAATAATTAATGTTATGAGGGAGAGAGCTCATTTGGATTAAAAAACGCAAAAATACAAAGAGTAACATGAGAGGAAGACTATGCAATAGTTCAACTATTCGTTAAAACAACCTAGTCAAAACTTCAAATTCAATCAAGTTCAGCAATACTTTATCCATCATAGCATGGTATGTTTATTTGAAGGCTACTGTTTGTAGAGAAATTTTTAGAGGAATTTTGTTTTACCTCATGATTCACAGTTTCATTCCCATCAAGCACTGTCATCCTAAAATATATTAAAGGCATCGTATTAATATCACATAACAATGCGTGTGCAAGATATTAAGTTCTTGGCTAAATAAAATTTGTTTAGTACCTGAGAAGGACCTAATGCATGTATCCCCTGGCTAAGTGAAGCAAACATGGTTTTCATTGACGCCATCATTTCAGCCATCCGTGCTTGGTGCCTCGCCTCAGATTGAGCTAGTTCCTCCCTATGCCTCGCCTCGGATTGAGTTACTTCCCCCCTACAAATTGCTAGTTCCTCCCTAGATTTAGCTAGTGCCTCCCTTAGCTCTTCATGACTCGTCTCCAACTCTGACATCCTTTCGTGAGTTCTGCTTGACGATGGAGTAGTAGTCGAGGTAAACTGTGATGCGTTTCTGGTACTTCTTCCTGATGGGGTGATCCCAAAGCCTACCCCACGTACACGACCTGGGCGCTCTGGATGACCCATCATCTGAGCATATGCGTCGTCGTTGGACCAGAGGATTCCATTATCAATCTCTCTGTGTAGTCGTATGTCCTGTTCATTCAAAAGTACTGCCATCCTATCTTGTTTTCCCACAAGAACCAAACAACATATTACACACCATAATTAATACAAACACAAAATACACTAAAATTCAATTCGATTAAATTGTCCTTACCATCTGATCTTGCACACGGTCACTAACAGCAACCCCATCTTTCGTACGGTATACTTTTTGAAATACATCCGCGCGTTCAACTGCCACCCCTTTATCTTTCGCCTATATGATGAACAAACATAATTACAATAAACACTAACTATGTAATGTTGTTATGCCACAATTAATACAAGTCCACAATGAGATAGTCATAACATAACAAAGTTACTCAAATAAAGATAAAACTGAGAGAGTAGTGATTTAGCTACTTTCCAAATACACATGGGGTTGTTAAATGAAGAGATTAAAAATAAAAATGACATGGAGAGTTAGAAAATAGGTAGGATGCATCCTACCAATAGAGATCATAAGCCCGTAGAATAGCTTCATTGGTATCATAGTGATCTGTTTTCTTTTTTTTCTTTTTAATTATAAATTTTATTGATGAAGAGGCACGACCTCATGTATAAAGGATGTATACATGATGTAATCCTAAGGAGTTACAAAGAATGACAGTTACAATTTGAAAGATTGAGAATCAATGAAATCTACAAGAGAATGATTGTCGTTAGAGCCCAAAACATTGGATCATTCAAACAATAATCATATAAAAGTTGACTTTAATTGAAGAATCAATGTTAACACAAATATTGATCTTCATGCCATTAAAAAAGGTTTATCATTCTTTTCAAGTATTGTGCTTTACCAAAGCCCTAGCCGTTCTTTAAAACCTAATCCTTCTTTCTGAAGTTATTTACGATAGATCCTCAAATTCTCCAAAGCCTAAGCACACCACAAACACACATAAATGTCCTCTGCCACAAGCGTAGCATGAAAGAAAATTACATTTAGGCACATACAAGTTTCAATAAATTGTAAATATTAAAATTCTTACTAGGGTCATTAATGGTGGCAAGGAAAACTTAGTCCTCTCATGGTCCCATTTCCCTTTTAGGATGTCAATAATGACTTCTTGCAAGGGCAATCCCTTTGCTGCAACCTGCAATGTTTTAATAGAAAAGGATTATAAAGTTACGACAGTTTTCAAAAGCTACTTATTAAAATTAACTTTTAATGTTTTGTACATGAAGAGAGACAACATATATGCACCTTCTATGGATTTTTTCATCTTAAAGTTAGGGAATAAATTAATCTAATAGTAAGTTGTTTTCATCCAAAACTCAGTTATGGCAGCCTAAGCAAGCCGTTCTGGATTTCTTTTCTGGTTTTGAAAGTTTCTTCTATTTTCTAATTATTTTCCCTTCTTTTTTTTTCGTGCAGGGGATCGGCGAGATTGTGTTGGATTTGTAGATAAGCCTAGAAGGGCTAGAAACTGACAAGTTTCCTGGGGATAGCACTAAATGACTAACCCTTAACCCTAGAAAAGAAGTGGCACCTCAAACAGAATTAGGTAAAACTAAAACATTCTAATAAGCTCCATGCCTCCATTCTGTAGAAAAGCTAACCCTCAGCTGCCTAACTAAAACCAGATCACATGAGTGACCGTTAAGATGTTTGTTTGTCTATGATCTATCAATATCAGGCATGTAAGGTGATCATATCAAAAAATTGAAGATATATTTGCCGACAAAGCTTTATAAATGAACTAGATAGAAATAAGGGGTAAATATAGTCTTCCAGAAATCTTTTGAAGTTAACAACCCCAAGAGAAACTCAAATGTAATATCATAGATACAACGTTCCTCAACCTTTCCTTAAGGGATTTACATGTCATTCTGAGCAGTATAAAAATTTTCAGAATATGAATGATATTATATGAACATCACTTTGCTACCAGAAATTTTTAATAGGTTACTTGTCAAAAAAAATGAAATTTTTAATAGGTCACTTTGTTACCAGATTCACTAACATAAAGTAAAAGGAACTTAAAAGTTTGGATACTGTACCCTATAATAAAGGGAAGAAGATAGAAAGAGACCAAAGTATGATCAAACTAAAAAGATTCCACAAGTGTGATTCAGGGAGCACGAAGACAATTTATTTTATTTTATTATTATTGTTTTTTGATAGCTAAATAAAATTCATTAAATAAAAAAGGCAATTCCAATACACGGTGTGTACTGAAATGACACGAAGAAGTACAAAAGAAGAAAATATAAGGCATCGAAAATAAAACTAGCTAACGTAAAAAGAATTCACGAAATCTTGCAACCCCTCAGCCGAGAAGGATACAAGCAGAGCAATCCACTGATATAGCATCTTCAAGAATAAAAACTTCAACTTTGCAGTGTTAATTTCTCAGTCATCAAAACCGCGAGCATTATGTTCCCACCAAATACATCACATGAGACAATAAGCTTTCCAAATTGTTCCGAAACTTCTCCTGCCAAACCACCCCCTCCAACACTCCAACATCCCAACAAGGAAGCTGGCATTACCCAAGAAACACCCAACACAAAGAAATTTCTTTAATTTTAAAAGTTAATTGTATTTTTACTATCAAGCTAATGAATTTTATTTTAGGTCTTATTATTTTATTTAATTTCCTAATGTCAATATTTTTTTCATAATACAATAATTAGGCTCTAACCCAAGTCAATTAGATTAGGGTTTAGTTCTAGTAGTCAATTATACTTCTACGGGGTCAAGCTTATGGCAACAAAATTTTGATTTGAATTTATCTAATGTCTGTGTTTATTCCTAGGTTTCCTATCATGCTTGGTACCGATTTCAAGCAACCCTAGGTGTTGATTCGTACATATATGTTTTTATTTTTCCTATAAATTTCTTTAGACAATTTTGTACATCTGTGTTGGTATTAAGTTTCTTATTTTGCATCAATAGGCGTAAGTCATTGGTCCAAATCTGATAAGGGGCTTTGGCTATTTTCATATCTAATTTGAAGGGGGAATAGAGATATTGGTGATATTTCTCCTAATACTATAAAAGTAACAAACCTGATCATTCAATTTCATAATTTAATGATAATAAGTTGTTATTATAATGAATAACAGTAAGTATGGTAATTATAGTTATAAAGTGGAACATTTGTTTATTTATTAATTTATTATATTCTTTTTATATTTGTATTATAATTTAAATTTAGATTCTAATAATAATAAATATATATTATTATGAATTATGAATAATTGTCCTATTATTATTTTATATTTATTATTAACTATTCGAAATTACTATTTATTATTATAATTATAATGAATAATATTATATTTAATGTGAGTTCATGGCATTATAAATATTAAAAAAATTATCAGTATCTAATTAGAAATTTGTGTAAGTCAAAAGAAATCTTAATAGTATAAATGCACAGGCATAATAGATGATAGGAAAATTTAGATACAACCCGGGAGGATAATGCATAGTGTAGCCTAGGGCCATTTTGATGCATAAACATTGCTCATTGTCCTCATATGAGGTCCCACACAAATTCAAATGTATTAAGCTCAAAATAACATCCAAAATTACAATAAACAAATTTGGGAAAAGAAAGGTGGAGTGGGGTAAAACATAGGCCAGCATATGCTTACCTCCCAATTGCTTTTTTTTTTTTTTTTTTTTTTTTTTTTTTTAATATGAAATTTGGGGCCGGGGAAAGAAGATTTGAACTGTGAATATCTTTGTTGGAAACATCGGCAAGTGTCACTTGACCTACAAGGTTTTTGACTCTCCCAAATGCTCATGTAAAACTAGTGAAAGCCTAAATTACATCATGATGTTGTCCATCCATGCATACCACGACCAGTTATGGAACAGAGAGAGAGAGAGACCTGAGCAGAAGAGATCACTTCTGGTGAAAAACGGACATAACGTTGACTGCCATAAACAGCAGAACTGACATCAAACTGACTGCCAACTTTCCCTTGTGCAATACAGTGAGCAGTTTGAGCTATCATGTGCACTACATCAAGATCTGCAGCATCCTTCTTTTCTTGGTGTTGATCTTTAGTTGAGGATAGATTTACAACTGCAAGGTAATGAAGTAAAGCACCAACCACTGCAGTTGTCATTGCTGCTGATGAACCCAATCCAGTTTTTGCAACTTCAGGCCTGCAATTTTCTCCATTTGATTCCCGTGTTAAAGGTAATGGATGTGAAAGGTGGAAGAGTAGCTAACCTCTGGTGTCAAAGGTAGTCCACGTGCTTCAATCTATAAAAGAGGGTGCATCACATAAACATCTCGAACTAAAACCCTGGAATAGATTAAAATGCTTAAAGATGAAGGATAAACTCTACTAGAAGTGCAAGCTTAGTTAGAACATTTTTTAACTCAAAAAGAAATCATAGTAGGTGGTTCTCATTTACAGTTGTAAGTCATTGCATATATTTCTCACAAGAACCAAAGTAAAATGCAGGTACATTATACAGTCTATAAATGCATGTGTCAAGAAATTAAACTGTTCAGAAAACTTTACAAAAAAGGTATGAAATTTAAATAATAATAATCATAACTAAAAGAAAAATATTCCATGAACATGATGAAAAAAATTATTGAACTATCAGAATAGGGAAAGTACCTGATTCCGATATGAATAAAATTCTTTGGAACCTAAAATTGTGATATCAAGACCTGCATGACTAGTCCAGTTAAAACATTAGATTATTGAAGATGTATAATTTCTTTATCATTAAATGGATAGAGAAAAATAGTAAGTATCAAACATTACCATGTAAAAGTAGTTTGTGTAAGAACTCTTTCTTATTCTTGTCAAGCGTTGCATACGCAGTTGCCACAGCGTATTGCACTGCTTGTTCCACAAAAGGGTTTCTTGACTCACTGAAATTTTAAGCAATACAGTAAGCACCAGTTCAACTATGCATTTGACCATGCACCCCCTCTTGTCATTGGCACATGATTTATAAATCATGAAAAACAATAATTAGATTAAGCATCAGCTTACACTATAAGCACTTAGTCACATGAAGGCCATTTCGTTGTTCAAATATTTGAAAATGTTACTGAAACCATCAATAGAGTGCACAAGTGAAGCAAACAGAAAGTATACAAAAGGATACCCCCCAAGAAGAAAAAACAGAAGAGAAAATGGAGACAAAGATATAGGTTTCAAGACCTAAAATTAAGGATTATCAATGACATCCAAGAAAATTTAAAGTATATTAAGAAAAAAATGAGGATCTTGAACTGTAGAATACACACGTAGCATAAATAATAAAAACTTGCCTTGGAGAACAACATTGCAGGGCCAAGTTTTTCAATGCCAATTTATACAAGCTTTCTCTGGAAAGCTGGGGAGATGTAAATTTCACATCTGTCCGTGCCTGAAAGGTGATATGGAAAGTCACAAATTGAGTACTATGGAGGTACATCTTAATGAATCAACAATATGTTGGCGGACAGACAGCATCAAATAAAGCTATTAAAGAAATAAATGCAGGTGATGTCACATATTAAGAAAATGACACTCTTATAGAAGCATTCACCTAAACACCACATATAGCCTGCATTTGGCCTTATTTATAAGGTCTGCAACTTATCCAGCGCCTGTCGGGTTTTAATCATAATATAGAAGAAATTCAAGCTCAAGAACCACCCCATGTTAATGTAAACTTGCACAAGTTTCACCCCTAATTAATACATAAGGCATTCACAGCCAGACAACAATCAGGTTCATAGTTGGCCGCCAAGAAACTGCTTGCAGCCCATCTCTCAACTCAAATTTATGCCCTTTCTCAGAGACCCTCCCCACCTTTAATACAGCCCTCCAAACTCATCTATAAGAGACATCAATTCAAAATTCACACATAACATGAACTTTGTGTTGGATATGTATCTTATTGTCAAGCAAATTTCTTTCTGGTTCAAGTAAAACTATTGTTATAGCATGTACTCTATTAAGTTCTCACTTGCATACACTAGGGGATAGGGTGGTAATGTATTACAATCTATTTGCTGGAAAATCAATTCCAAAGGATCATTATCTTTCCAGTCATTATACAGTTGGAGAAAACCCCTTTTTTTATAACCGTGTAGTGGTAGAAAAAGTTATTATTGTCAATTAACACACGAGTGTATTTATACAACTAATCCAGAAGAA
This sequence comes from Quercus engelmannii, assembly GCA_029955605.1. Lineage (NCBI taxonomy): Eukaryota > Viridiplantae > Streptophyta > Magnoliopsida > Fagales > Fagaceae > Quercus > Quercus engelmannii. The sequence goes on from JARPSG010000010.1 coordinate 49,536,454, forward strand.
ACACGTTTGACCAACAGAGACAAAGCTGAAGTAAAGCTGATTATGTCAAACGTGTTTCTTTCATTATGATATAAAAGGACAGACTTACAGAAATACTGTCCATAACTAGGTGCTCAAGGATAGTGGAACAGCCTTTTTTTGGAGATCTAACCAAGTTTGGCCATAACATGTAACCATCTCACATTTTATTTCTTATGATCGGTATCACAAAAATCTAAGCACCATATTAAAGTAAATTAATTCCAAAACAACTTAAATGAAAATTCTTAATTTCACCTCCCATCGTTGAGAGACTAATTGGTGTATTGGCAATTACTTTTGATATTTGTGGGTCAAATAATGGTTTTATATATTCGGGAGTTAGTTTATTGCACAAGTTTGTTAGTTATTGTGTGTGATAAATGAAAGTTCCTTTTTTCCTTTTTAAAAAAAAAAAATTAAATTAAAAATTTTAAGAGGTCAAAAGTTTCAATAAAGTTAAAAAAAAAAAAAAAATCCTATAATTAATAAATAAGCTAAAAAAATATTGTAGCTACTGTATGAATGATTAATTTTAAACGTATGCCTATTTTTTTATTAGTTTTTTGAGACATTGATCACAATCATAATTTCTTAAAATAATTATTCATTGGTGTTTTCAAATGCATACATAATAATGTGTGAGCATAGGTGTATACATGAATAGGTTTCTTTGAGTTTCATACTATTTCATTGTGGTCTTAAATTTCGGACCCCCAAGAATAGATTTCTCTGTCCCTAAACACCAAGTTCTAGCCTTTCAATCATCAAGGACCATAATCCTTCATTAAGGAACATTAATCCAAAGTGTGTTCCTAACATATGCGAACAAAAAATATCAAAACAAAAGAAAAGATCAAGACATGCACAAAAGAACACATGATTTACATAATTCACCAAATTAAACTAGGGTTCTATCTATGGAGTAGTTGTAATTTTTTTGTTGCAGATTGTTAACAAAAAAGAGTTATAATGATCATAGCTATATATATATATATATATATATATATATATATAAGCAACATTCTTGTGTGAGTACTGAAATTACCATAGCGCACCTTGGTCTTCAATTACCGCAATAGTTGTTCGGATGCATAGAATTACACACGCAGATCAAGTTCAAGTTCGATGCACATTCTATCATGTTAATTGCACGATTTAAACGTGAATGATGGACTATTTCTTTGACATGATTTAGTTAATTTCCACGTGCCTAGTACGCTATTTGGGTCCAATAATGTCGCATGTACATTTGTTGACCGATTTCTTCTAAGAGCTAGTTCTTGTTTTTGAACTTGAGAGTCTCAATCTATTGGTGTGAGCGCTGTAGCTTGTGTTTTGCTTTAATGAAATTCATCTGACACGTAAAATAAATAAATAATGTGGCATGTACATTTTTATTCTACAAAACAAAAGGAAAAATAAATTGTTGGAATATCTTGACATCATTTGGGACAACATGTACTAAATTTCATGGCATCGTTGTCAAAAATCGAACTAGGCTATATAAAAATTAGTTAATTCTTATAAATATAGTGCAAATGTGGTTAGTGATTTTCTCAAGTTGTTCTAAAATGATGTCAAAGTCTACTTAGTAACACCATGTCGCTCGGGGGCATTGCAATGCAATGTGAACCTTGACAAGAATGTCGGGGATATATTTGAGAGAGATAGTGATACACTGAATTGTATGAGTGTGTTGTATCAATGTGTGCAGGGCCGACTCAACAATTTTAGGGGCTTAAGACAAAACTTTAAGTGATGCCTTTTTTTATATGCAAATATTAACTAAAAAATATTTATTTTCATTATTATCTTCTTGTTGTATAATTTCATTCTCTTCAAATTCTTTTTTATGAATTTTTGTTCATAATTTCATTCTCTTCTAATTTTTTTTTAATTAATTTTTGTTCATTTTCTGTTGTGTTTTGTTTAATACTAGTAACAAAGATCATTTTTGAGATTCATTTTATTTTTCAATTTTTTTCTCTTTTATTTTATTTTGAAGTTTTTTATATCCATTTTCTAATAGACATTTATAATTAAGTAATATTTCTAAATAAACAAAAAACAATTTCTAATAAAAAATTATAATTTAACTAAAATAAAATTTAAAGTATGGAACAATAGAACCTAATGTATCAAAAGTAAGATTGCAACTTTACTAAATAATGTGATCACTTTATACCCTAAATTACTACTAAGTAAATTATTCTAAAAGGATAACTAATAAAAATATACCTAAACAATACAAATTAAATATACAATTATAAATTGAAAAAAAAAAAAAAAAAAAAACCAAATAACAAATGGGTTGATGTGATTTACACATCAACCCACATGATAATTCCATAATGGATTGTAGGAGTAATGCTAGGAATGCATAAATTGACATAATTTTTGGCACAACTCACCACTTGGTAAGTTGTAAGTGGTAGAGGTGTAATGATGGCTCAATGTGGGGACACACCTTTACTACTCACAACTCGTCATGTGGGGAGTTGTGGTAAAAGTTATCTTATTTTATATCTCTAACATTATTTGGATAGTAGTCTAGTGTATGTAAAATTAATGCAATACCTATGAATGGTTGAGATTGATAGTTGCAAAAAGCAACTTTCAATCTTAGCTATTGATTAAAAAAATATTAAGAAAAAAGTTAAGAAAAGTAAAAAGTAAAAGTTAAAAAAGTAGAAAGTGAGAAAATGTTGTGAGAGAAGGGTAGTGAATTGCACCCCTAATCTGTAAGGGTATTGCACCAAATCCTAATTCGTAAAATAAAAGGTACCTAATCTGTAAACGTGTGTAAGTTGGTTTTGTGGGGAATAAAAAAAAAAGGATAAAAATTAGAAAGAAAGAGATAAAAAACTAGATAAGATTTGCCATCTCAATTTTACTCTTGCATTTAGAAAAAGAAGAATGATTTAATTTAGAGAGAATGATTTTTTTTTCGAGCTTTTTTTTCTTAGAGATAAATAGTCCCTCTTTTGGTAGATTGCAAGAGATAAACGTTAGATTTAATGAATTTGTCTGGTCTTAATTTAGATCTTAATTTTGTTACATGTGTTTTGTCTAATTTTAATTTTGTATCAGTGCTGGCCTTTTTTTGGCCAACAAAAGGGCCTTATTATTATTATTATTATTATAATAATACCTTTTTGGGTAAAGGGCCTCAATTAAAAGAGGGGTCTTATTTGGAGGTCTTAGGTGATTGTCCTAGTTGCCTATATGCTCAAACCTAGAATGTGTGTCGAATTTCACATTTATCATCAATTTTAAGAAACTTTTTATGAAAAATTAAAAAATCTATCAAAAAAAAGTTAAGAGTCATTTTTCCATAAAAAGTTTTCTAAAATAGTTTATATAAAATGTCTCAATTATAACTTGATACCACGGATTGTACAGATCAATTTGCATTGGATTATTTAAGTATAAAATGCATCAAAAAAGTTTAGTTACAAAATTGATTGTAGTCTAGGCCTACAACATTACTCAATATCATTAACATTACTATATATTTCGAAAATTTAATCATTGGATTGCATATTCATTATGCTCTTAATACACATGTCAAATTTTTTGTCAATTAGATATTATTTTAAAATATGATTTATAAGATTATATTTTATGCAAGATTTTAGACTCTAAAAACTTGTAATTTAAATAATTTATTGATAATATAGTTATTGATCTTTAATTTTCTAGAAATTTTGCAAGTATAGAGGATACAAGAAAAAAATATAATCCAATAGTAAATTTATCAAAATTCACTTTAAATAAAAAGATATTGAGTAAAGCTGTAACCTTAGACTATAACAAATTTTGAAACTAAACTTTGTCCCAAAAACATAAGTTTGTATGAAGTCCCATAAAGTAAAGATGTACTAGGTTGAATTGGCATATGAAAGTCTTACGATAAGTCTCAATTATAAATGGAATAGTCTTTTTGACGTTTAGGTTGAGTCATGTGACACTTATACTAGTATACTACTATAAATTCAATCTCATATTACTCTTTATCCTAGGATCTCAAGACCACAATGGTCTTTTTCTGATATGCAAACGATTTTAGGACTTCTTGCTTTCATAGTAATCTGTAGTGTCTTAAAAATCACATCAAAAACCAAGAGGGGTTACACCAGATGCATGGGAATCCCTGAACCATCCGGGGCATTACCATTTATTGGTCACCTCCATCTTCTAGGAGGCGAAATGCCAATTGTCCGAACTCTTGGGGCCATGGCTGATAAACATGGCTCATTCTTCTCACTCAAAATGGGTCTCCATCGAATGTTGGTGGTGAGTAGTTGGGAGATGGTGAAGGAATTCCTAGCTACCAATGATAGAACTTTTGCTTCGAGGCCAAGCAGAGAAATAGGAAAATACATGTTCTACAACAATGCTATTTTAGCACTTGCACCATATGGGGAGTATTGGCGTGATGTGGGAAAGATGGCCACTCTTGAGCTTCTTTCAAACCATCGGCTTGAAAAGCTAAAGCATGTACGGTTCTCAGAAGTGGAGTCTTTGATTAATGACTTGTACTTGCTTTCTACAGAAAACAAAGAGGTGACTATTAGTGAGTTGTTTGAGCACATGACCTTTAATATCAGCCTCAGGATGATTGTTGGTAAGCGATTTTCCATTGTTGGTGAAAGAAACAGTGAGGCTTCTCGTTTCCACAGCGCCATTAAAGATTCTTTATATCTTACTGGCGTGTTTGTCTTGTCGGATGCCATTCTATACCTTGAATGGATGGACTACAAAGGGTATTTAGGTTCCATGAAGAGGACTGCTAAGGAACTTGACTCGGTGCTTGGTATCTGGCTTGATGAACATCTCCAGAAACAATTAGAGCAGAAGAGTAATGGCGAAAGCGATTTCATGGAAGTGATGCTATCAAGCCTTGATGAGGATGCTGTGATTTCTTGGCATACACGTGATGTTAGCGTCAAGGCAACTGCACTGGCATGTAGGAAAACTAATTGGTATTCTCAGAGTACCATGACGTGGTATTTTTTTTTTTTCCCATAAATGGTGAATCTCTCATATGTGAGAAAAAGAAATACCACATCGTGTTCTCATTACACTTCTTATCATTATAAGTAAGTAAAAGCCAAATTAATTTGAAGAATTATTCAAGACTCTACTAGTTCATGGAAAAGGATCCAGGCCATTTATGTCTTGTCCATTTTGTCTAGTTTATTTTTCATATTAAATTTATAGAAATTTAGTGGTATAACAGACAAAATGAGCAAGACTTGAAAAAGAGAGGATCTTGTTTTCTATTTCATGATATGCAAATAATATATATACTTTGATTTTCCTTTAAGAAAACGAATCTACAAGCTATTTACCAGTAGCAACAGAATGACTTTCATTAAAGAAAGCCGACTGATAAACTTTTTACCTTGCAATCCATCAGAAAGTTTAAATGTTTAATAAAATATTTTACTATTATTATTATTTTTAAATATAAATTTTTTAATTATGGTATTTTTTTTTTTTTTGAGAAACAATTATGGTAGTTATTAATAGACATTTATTATATTTGTATATAAAACTATATATCTTATAAAATTAGACATTTATTAAGATTTTTTTTTAAAGAAGTATTAAGATTATGTTTGTGAATGATACCATATGCTTTTCCATTTAAAAATATATATTATGTGATAAGATTCTAATGGTGGGCTTACATATAGAATAGAATTTAAATAGAATTAATAAATATTAATGATGTGAAAAATGTAAAGCCTCAACTCGTGATGTGGACCACCGCGCACCTTTGGTGTGGTGGTCACTCTACAAGTATAAATGCTTGTGGGGGGTAAGGGCCAAGGTTCAAGTATCTAAGAGGGAGTTTCATACTTATATACACTTAGATTAGGTTAGAGTAGAAATTCTATCTTGTAAAAAAAAAAAAAATCCTTATGTGGCATAATAGTATGAGGCTATCAAAAAATCAAAACACTACAGTTTTATATAGATTGTATATATAGTAGATTATGGATCCAATTAATGAACATTGAATTATATTAGGGAAAGTTGATTTTTTTTTTTAATTGCAATCAACTATTTTTTGTCTTCTTTTTCACCAAAAAAAAAAAAAAAAAAACAATTTTATCTTGGAGTCTCACACAACATTCAATTAAACAAAATTTTGATAATAATCAATTAAACAAATTAATTTTTTTTAACTTTTATTAATTTTCAATAATGTGAAATCCACTTAATTCCTTTTCAATGGTTGAAATCAAACACCTTTTAATATATTAGCCAAACAAATACGGATAGGATAGACTTTCAAAGTTACAGAAGGTCATGAAATTATTGTCCTTTTGTTTTTCTTAGAGATATTTTTTACCCCACTTGAAATTATTGTCCTTTGCTTTTGGAATTTGAGCACATGGTTTAAGATTTTCATTGGGTAATTGGGCGGTTGATGAGAGAGAGCCGAAGCATGGTGACCCAAATAAAATACGAAATACCTATTAATTGCTAATCTAAGGGGAACAAAAAACAATAAAGATATATGATAGATTCTAGGAATTAATCATTTTTTTTTTTTTTTTTTTTTAAGAAACAAACACACACACAAGGGAAAGAGAAGAGAAAGGAAAATGAATTCTAACACAAAAGCACACCACAACTCCACTTTAAAGCCATGGTTAGGAATTACTCACCTGAGATTAGAGAATTACATATTCTCAACGTGAATAAGAGAGACTATTTTATTTTGTTATGTTGGTATAATATTTTTATTTTGTTGCTGTTGTTATTATTTATTTGTCATTATTTTTATAAAATTATTTTAAACTAAAAGACAAAACTTAAGCATTGTACTAAATTAGCTCATACAGCTACACTCATCCATACATAAATAATACATTAAATATCTACTTAATTAATTTAATGCTTGAACAATTACTACGTCTACCTTTTTTTTTCCTTGAATCACTAACTTTATAACATGGTAACAATGTACACACATGTAATAATATTTTTGTATTATTATATTATATAAAGTTATATTATATTTATACCATACATGCACACATTCATACAAATAAGATTATAACAAAATAAAAAAACAACACACACAATCCGTATCAAACACATACTTATACACATATAATATAAATTTATAATAAATAGAAACACTTACAAACACTCATTTTTTACTTTTAGAGTGGAAAATACTGAGATAGTCAAATAGAGAAAAGAGATGAGAAGAGATGAATGAAAGTGAGGTCAAAGATTAGAGAGAGAGAGGTATGTGATTTGTGTTGTTGTTTGATTTTGGGCTGTGCTGATATGTGATCAGGTGTGCAAGATTTAAGCTAAAGTGCACAAAAATGTTTTTGAGGGTAAATAAACTAATAAAAAAGATATCATATATATTAAAAAAAATAGAAGTTAGGGGCCAAGGAGTTTAATAGAACCCCCTACTTCTGCACTTGCTGTCATGGGAAACTCATGAGAGAAACACTAGAAAATGGTTGAAATTCACTCTATAATTATCCTCACAAGGAAAAATAATTAGGTCCACCAGGAGGACTATTGATGTCTTCCTCTCTGACCTCCCAACTAATAAAATGTTGTTATTTATGCAAATGCGACATCATCTGATAACTTTTTTTTTATTCCTTGTACTAATTAGGAAGCTCACACATACATTTACATAAATAATATCATCTCATTGGTTAGGAAGGACCACATCAGCAATCCTCTCGGTATAAATAATAATTTCTATGCCACAAGGACTAAGCTTTATATAACAATAAATAAAATCCTAAAAACATAAATTTAAAGTAAATTAAATGAGTTTATCTTGGAAATAATCCTTCTTCTTTTTTTGGTACTCTAGATCTAGGATACACTCAAACTTCATAATATTTATTATTCTGTGCCCAAACCCTTTTTTCTCTTCAATTTATTTATTTATACATACATATGATGTTAGATATACTAATATAAATACCAGAAGTTTGATACCTTAATAACTCAATTAGTTTAGGAGGCGTGGGTTCCAGTTAGTTCAACTGGTAAAGTCTCTGATGGTTGTATAAGAGATTTGGGGTTCAATCCCCGCCTACACCAAAAACTTATTAGTGTCTTGGTCTGATGATAAAGAGCTATTATCAGGAGCGGACGCCATAGGTTGAAACTCTCTCAAAAAAAAAAAAAAAAAGTTTAGGAGGGCAAAATAAATAAGTAAAAGGTTGACAAGCCTGTGGCATGAGGTCCACCTAAAAATAAAAAAAAATAAAAAAAAAATTCTATTTTTATGTTTTTGTGTGTGTTTTATATGCAACTAAAATCCTTGTTGAGGTACAAATTTTCAGGTCTTAATTTCATTAGCTCATTCACAAAAATATCCACACAAGCCCATAAACTATTCTAAGCCCACATAAATATTCCCCATATATATTACCCAAATATTCTCCATGATATTGGGCTCCCATAAATATTCCCTATATAAGTCCCATAAATTGCCTTGGGCCCTCTTATAAATATTACCCATTATATCCCACATATTATCTAACTTGGATTTCAACAAAAAGTACTCACCATATCACTACCAAAATTGGGTCACAAAATTATGCTATCTCCACAAAAAAGCTCAAAATCATTTAACTTGTGGGCAAAATCCAAAAAAAGCCCAAACCCACTCTAAAGCCCGTTACGATACGACACTCTCTAAAGCCCGTTACGATACGGCACTTCTAAAGCCCATTACGATATGACACTTCTTAAAAGCCTATTGCTACGTGGTGATATTTTACAAAATCCTACAAAGCCCAAATACTAATTTGGCACCTATTTCATAAAACCTAAATGATAATTTGGCACTATTTTCATAAAACCCAAATGATAATTTAGCACTATTTTCACAAAGCCCAAACACTATTTTGGCAATCATTTCTAAAAACCCAAAACTATTATGGCAAATATTTCTAAAAGCCCAATACTATTTTGGCAACTATTTCTAAAAGCCCAATATTATTTTGGCACCTATTTTACATATGCTAAAATCCCTCACTAATGGGAAATATAAATTACCCACCTCTCAAGAATATTTCTCTCAACAAAATTTATGGGAACTATGCTTATTTTTCCATAATCAACTAACTACAAAAGCCCATGTGTGGCAGAGTAGCTTTATTATATGTGTGAGTTAAATGCAAAGCTTTGTCTCGTGAGAAACTAGAGGATAGCTTTGCCTAGTATGGGAACACATTTGAGTGTATGAATTGGTTTATTGCATGTTGAGAGCCATATATATATATATATATATATATATATATATATAATTTTTTTTTTTGGTATTTGTAGTTGTAATTCTTATTATTAATAGTGAATGTTGTTGGTGTTGTTCATGGAGGTATGTTGTGTGTCATATGTATTAGATATATGCATGTGTATGTTTATTAGATATGGTAATGTAGATTGTGGCCCCATGATAACAGCAAACACTAGCTTGGAAAACATTTTCCTTTTCTTTGTATTGATAGTTGTTTCGTACTTATTTGTAAATAATCACTTATTAAATCTTTTGCATAAATTGCTCACTAATCACTTTTTGAGAAATTTATTAAGACTAATACCCAATTGATATGCTTAACTGAAATCAGTCATTTGAGTGTGTTTTAATTGTTAATGTGGCACTTGGTAGTAATACTAGTGATATTGTGTCATTCAGCTACTAACTCTGTTGTTTAGTACACTAATCCATTGTGTGTTTCTTAATTTGTAGGATGGTGATGGTGATAGTGATTTTGTAGTGGATATCTAGTCTTTCGGTGCTTAACAATTATCATTTGATGATACGTAGTAGGCGATTCTTTAGGCACCTATTTTGGAGTAGTTACTCTAACATTTTGTTATTTATAATAAAGTTTCAAACTTTGATATATATATACACACACGCATCATAGTTGGAAACTTTATTATAACATTCTAGACAATTAGTTGTTTAGAATATATTATTTTGTTTATAACATTCTAGACACTTGGGATGTATTATTTTGTGTATAAAATTCTGGACATTTGGGATATAATTATTGATACGGTGTAATTAAATATATTTAGTTCCTTGGTTTAATGTGGTATTGTATTTGCTATTGGGAAATATGAATTATGGTTCATTACAGTTGCTATAAAATAGGTATTGGAAAATATGTGTTTTAGGTACATTACAGGTGCTTAAAAAATTATTAAAAAAAAATAAAAAAAAAAGACCTATTTTGGAGTTTTTGAAAGCGATGGGATAGGCTTTTTAAATTATATTCATTTAAGACCTATACCAGAGCTTTTGAGAATGCTGGAATAGGTACAGCCTATGCCAGTGCTTTCATAAGCGCAGGTATAGGTCTTTTAAATTATATCTATTCAAGACCTATATCAATGCTTTTGGGAACACTGAAATAGGTTCTGCCTATGCCAACGCTTTCAAAAGCGCTAGTAGAGGTCTTATAAATTATATTCATTTAAGACCTATACCAGCACTTTCAAAAGTGCTGGTAGAGGGCATATGCCTTTCTCGGTGCTTTTGAAAAATGTTGGTACAAGTCCGGCAACCCTATACTGACTGTCACTGTGCAGCGGTTTGAATCGTAGGAAAAAAAAACGCCGGGATAGAAATTTGACCCTATCCCAGCATGGTGGTCGGCGTGGATCTTGGCAAGGTCATGTGTGGTGGTTCTGATGGGGTTCATGCGTGGGGGTTTCGATAGAGGATTGTTGCTGTGAGTTATGGTGGTTTATTTATTTATTTTGGTTGAGATGTGGTTGAATGAGCATGCTTGTTGATTTGTGGGTTTTGCATTCTGCGTTTTTTGGGTTCTAGGTTACGGTTCTGTGTTTTCTGGGGTTCTAGGTTCTAGGGTTTTTTTTTTTTTTTTTTTTTTTTTTTTTTAATATGGGTTTTTGTTCTAGTGGAATTTTGGTGGCCAGTGGTGGCGTGGTGGGCATGGTGGAGGCGCAATGGTGGTGACTAGGTAGTAGAGGCGCGGTGCTAAAGGATGAGGGAAGGTACATACGCAAAACAAAAAAAAGGAAAAATATATTTTATTGTGTAAATATATTATTTTAATAAGTAGAATAGAAAAATAAAAGTACGGATACTGGATGTATTGTAAAATCGTATTGTGTAAATGATAAAATAGGTTTTGATATGGTAAAATAAAATAGTTTGAAGATTCGGGATGTGAAAGCTCTTATGGAGCCAAACTTGCATATATGGCCATTTAAATAAACTAAAAAAAAATCTCAATATTATTGAATAAATAAATAAAATCTCAGCACATTTAATTATAATTAGCATAATTTTGATTTCAAAAAAAAAAAAAAAAGGAAAATTCCAAGGATCCTATTTTCGTGTAAAACACACTAAGTCTTCTTATGAAGCCAAACTTGCATACAAGGCCGTTTAAATATATATATACATATATATATATATATATATATATATATATTTTAAATCTTAGCATTATTAAATTAAAAAAAAAAAAATCTCAACACATTTAACTATAATTAGGATAATTAAAAAAAAAAAATTCTAAGGATCCTATTTTCGTGTAAAACACGCTAAGTCTTCTTATGGAGCCAAACTTGCATACAAGACCATTTAAATAAATAAATAAAAATCTCAGCATTATTAAATAAATAAATAAATAAATAAATAAATTCTCAATACATTTAATTATTGTTAGGTTTTGAGACTTTAAGAACTAATGTATTAGAACTTCAATTTGTAATATGTTGGCAAACGATGATCAAAACATAGAGTCTAGGTTTAGGCTTGTTCAATGTGTGTTTAATTACAAAATTGGAATCGAGTGATTGCAGAAATTATTGGAAAAAATTTGTAGGGCTCGATCGATCGAAAAATAGACTTGATCGTTCGAACCTTATGCAGATTTATTTTTCTGCAGAAATTCCAATCCAACCCAAGCCCATATGACATGTAGGATTAAGTGTTTTACTTCAGGTATAAAAGGAAAAACCCTAGTTACATTTTAGAAGTCTTTGATGACTTGTGCATTGAATCTTCTATGAGATCTAGAGATATTTACCTTCATACACACACATAGAGTTGTCAAGATCAAGATTTGCATCAAGAACTTGATGATCTCTTTAGTTGCTGCATAAAGAACTTTAAAGAAGATCTTAAACCTTTGAGTGGAGTCTTAAAGTCACAAGTAGGAGAACTTGTGGTTGCTGTGGATCAAAAAAAGAAGTAGTCCGTGAATTCGAAGCTGTCATGTGGTCATGGTAGTAAGTTTTCTATTCGAGGTAATAATAGGATGTTAGTGGTTTAAGTTCTATTGTAAAAACTTCAATTCTTTCATAGTGGATCTGTTTTACCTTAAAGATAGCTAGGTTAAATCCTCTCCAAATTTTTTATCGGTTTGGTTTTTCTAGGTTATCATATTGTTGTATTCTTTATATTTTTGCATTATTTACATGATATGATTTTATTTTGTTAACCTAGAACTGAATAATTTATTTAAGTAATCACTTGGCTAAATTAACTAAGTTAAACAACTTGTGTTAAGGGGTCTAAAAATGTACAAGTGGTATCAGAGTAAGTTAGGTCTTGTGTTTATAGATCTTTTGATCTAAGAGTTGATCCTTGACCCCTATCGTCATGGAACACAGTCACTCTCTTGTGATCCCACTTCACTTTGATGGGAACAACTATACCTACTGGAAAGTAAAGATGAAAGTATTTTTGAAATCTATTAATGAGAGAGTTTGGAACTCCGTTGAATACGAATGAGAGAAACCAACTACTCCTGTTAGTGGGTGGTCAACTTCTTAAAAAGAAGCACCCGCTTTTAATAGCAAAATCATGAATGCTATTTTTAATGCTGTTTCTATGGAGGAATTCAAGAGAATTTCAAATGTTAAGGTTACTTATATTGCATGGAATATTCTCCAAACTATGCATACAGCCACAAAGGTAGTTAAGATTAATAAGTTGTAGCAATTAACTACTAGATTTGAAAGCTTTAAAACGTCTGATGATGAGTGTTTTGATGAATTCTATGCTAAACTTGATGATATTGTTAATCCTGCTTATTATTTGGGTGAAATTTATGATCAACCTAAGATTGTTAGAAAGATACTTAGATCCTTAACTGAGGACTTTAGACCCAAAGTGACTGCCATTACTGAAAGCAAGGATGTGGACTTCATCTCTGTTAATGAGCTTGTAGGATCTCTCCAGTCCTATGAATTAGACTTACCTAAGATAAACAAATCTAAATCAATGGTTCTTAAGATGATGAACTTTCTTCTACAGAGATTCCTTATCTTGCTAAGAACTTTAGAAACTTTCTTAGGAATAATAACAGAAGGGAAAGAGGTAAAAACCTAGGAATTTTAAGAGAAATGAACCAACTAAGGTTAATAATGTTGATAAATCAAAAGGAAAAGTTGGTAAAACATCTAGTAATTCACTAGGTCAACAATGTTTTGGTTATCAAGGGTATAGTCATGTGAAATTTGAATGTCCTTCATTCTTAAGGTCAAAGGGAAAAGCTATGGCTATAACCCTTAGTGATGATAAAGTTTCTGATCATGAATCTGGTAGTGATGAGAATGGAAACTCCATTGCTTTCACAGCTACTGCTGTAGTTGATGAAAGTGTTGTGGTTGAAGAGAACCCTTCTGATAGGGATCTTTTTGAGTGTGCTGATTTGCAAGAAGCTTTTAATAAGCTATGTAAGGTTGCTGCAAAGGATGCAATGAGTGTAGACTTAGGATTAAAGAAGATTGCCTTCCTTGAACTTGATAAGAAAAACTTGTTGCTGAAATTGCTTGATGCTAATAATTTGATTGATAAGGTGAAGATTGAAAACATGATGTTGCTTGATAAGATTAAGAATTGAGAACTAAAACTATTTGTTGCTAGAGAACAAACTAATAGGTCTGCTACTTTTAAACTTGACCATATGTTGAGTGTCCAGAAGTCTCCTTTAGACAAAACTGGTCTAGGTTTTGTAGATAGCATCTCGGTATTTGAAACTCATTCCACAAAATTTTGTTTCTTCTTCTGAGCCCCCCAAGAGTGAGATTGTCAAACCAATAGAAGTTACACCACCTCCTAGGAAGATTGGGATTGATCTTAAAAAGTCTAAGCCTAAGAATCCTAACCTCCCTAAGGATAAGAAGCATGATAGAACTTTGTGGGTTTGTCATTTTTGTGGAAAGGCTGGGCATACTCGTCCAAACTATTTCAATTTGCAAGCTGCAAAGCGAGCAAATAAGCCAAGAGTACCTGTGCCTCAAACACAAGATCCTATGGTACTTATTGGTGAATTGGTAAAGGCTTTATACTTTTATACCAATCCTAGAGCTGCACATCATTTAATATGAATAATAACTCCAAAGCCAGAGTTGCATCTAAGAAGTTTTGGATGCAAAAGGCTCAATCTAATTGAGTCTTTCTAACATGGTCCTTGTGCTCCATCTCAATACTCTTTGTGACCATTGTTTTGATGTTTTGTTTCTTCTTTTTTTAGGATTTGCATTGCATAACATTCATGCACATGATAGGTTGTTTTTGTTATTTATTTATTTATTTTATTTGTAAAAAAAAAGAAGGAAAGAAGGATGTGTTTTGTATTATATATCTTGGATTTATAATCAAGGTTGGCCTATTATCTTTATAAACATGCTTTTGTACTTTGTTTAGTTTGGATGTGCTTATTTTTTTTGCACTTTGCTAGTTTTAGCTATGTAGTGCTTGTTGTGTGGGAGTTGTTTATAGTTTTTGATCACATGATCTGGATTTTGAAGTCACATGCTTTTGATTGTTAGGACTAGAACCTAAAGAAAAATGCATAAATAACCATATCGCCACTGTTTACTAGCCAATTATGAACACCTTAGTGCATATCATAAGATTTTGTACTCGACAAAGTGTAACACATGCACAAAAAGAACATAAGGTGTAGCATTGGATTAATAATAAAATTGGTAAAAGTTCAAAAACGTGTAAAAACACTTTTGAACGTTTAGACCCCCAAATTAAAACTTAATCAATTCAAGCAATATGTCAAACAACAAGTGTGCAAAAACTTAACATATGCTATCATACTAAATTGATTAAAAACTATCTAAGCCATAACAGAATAAAATCCACAGCAGATAAATAAAAGGCAAAGATAGAGAGGAAGGAAGATGCAAACACAAAGACAACACGCGATGTGTTATCGAAGAGGAAACCGAAGCCCTCGGCGAAAAACCTCTCCGCCACCCTCCAAGCGGTAATCAATCCACTAGAAAATATAGTTGGGATACAAGGACAGCAATAGACCCTCCAAGCCTAATCTACCCAGTGCACCTAAGCCCTCCAAGCTTCTTGCTCCAACGAGGTTGCGCCGAACCTTTTTCTTTTCTAGCTTCCCGGATTCCGCTACTAGACCGTAGCATCAACCAATGAAGATTGGCTCCTTCCTAACTGCTTCCCAGAAATCCAAACAACTGTCTCACAGTGATGATGATGGTGAGAACCAGGTTTGGTATAATGCCTCTCAAGGATTTGACAATGGAGAGGAAGAGAGTTTGAGGAATTTGAAGAGATTCTAAGGTAGAGATTGTGGGTGAAACAATCTGGTTTTTCTTTAGGGTTTCTCTCTCAAAATTCTCTCTGGAAGCTCTCTTTCAATCGTGGGTAATAGGGGTATTTATACTGGAGTGGAGAGGAATATAAAACGTCAGGTTTTTACAAAACAGGGGTGGCTCGCGGCTTGACTAAGTCGCGAGATCCAGTCGCGAGATAACCGTATGGCCAGTTGTCCTGTTTTGTCCTGTAGTGCTCCAGCTAGCAGACTGTTCATCTTCCAGCATGCTTGGCACGTGAGGTTGCTTCTGGCGGCTTGAAGCCGCGAGTCACCCGCGAGTCCCAGCCGCGAGTCTCTGTTTTCTTGCACACTCTTGAGCAAACTTCACTCTATCTCACTCACTACCCTTACATCAAACCCACCTAAATACAGGGTTACTAAATGCTGAATTACAAGCAAATTTGGCACGGAATAAAGCCAATTAGATGGTTGAATAAATTCAACCTTACAATCTCCCCCTTTGGCTATTCCGTGACAAAACCCTAAAACAGACTCTAGACTTAACATGTGAGTTGGGAACAGTTGAACAAAACTCACTCACACCTAACTCTAGAAGCTGTGAAGCACTTGAATCATATGAACATAATACTCCTGAAACACAACAATACACCATGATCATTGTAAGCAGAAAATTATAAAATGCATATGAAACAGGCAGTATGTGATCAAGCAAAGATGAAGTTATGAAACAAACCATGGCTTGACCAACCAAGTGAACACCACAAGGTAGTGATAACAGTGCTCATTCACACTTGGAATGAACACGAGGACATACAAGTTAACAAGCACAAGGCAAGACACTTGTATGCTCAACACTCAACCAATGCATAACACACAAGGCATATGCATCTAGGAACAATCCTACAAGGGCACAAGAGTGACAGTACATGAACCAAAATGCATACCATTTAGATTAAAGTACTGATTTCAACATAGCATAAAGGCTGCACTAAGCAAGGTACATACCATAAAGCCTACAAACTATGCAATAAACATAAACCCTAAAAGCTTACATAAGCACATGGGTACAAAACACAAACATCCTGAATAACAGTTTACAAAACACAATATCAACTAAAAGAGAAGAAGAATGTAAAGACACTCCCCCTTTGATTATGCCTACTCCCCCTTTGATCATGCCTATCTCTCCCCCTTTTTGTCATGGAATAGGCTAGTCATCCTCTTCCAGTTTTCTCTGAATCTGATCCAGTTGAGTTTGAAGAGAAGTAAACTTCATATCCCACCGAGTGTTTTGATGGTGTAGAGAAGCTGTGAGGCCAGACATCTTTGTACTCAACTCGTTGATAGAGGAGGCAATGCGAACAAGTTTCTCATCCAGGGAGAGAGTGCTAAACTGAGAGTCATTGTGAGATGCAGAAGTTTCTGGTTTGGCTCTCTTCCGACTATGTCCAATGCTCGCATTGAATGTGCGCATGTTGATTGGACTTGGTTTGGACATAGGGGATTCATCAGCCATTGGATAAACTCCCTTGAGCTTCAAGATCCGGGAAATTAGACTGCAAAAAGGAACGCATATCCGAGACTCATTCCGAAGAACCGTTTTGCGCAGAACATGAAAGATATGAGCACAGATGTCTATTTCCACATCAGAGATTAGATCATGAAGAAACAAAGCTCGTCCAAGGTTCATATACCCAGTGCTGGACAAAGGGTACAAATTGTGAAACATTACAATTGTAAGCACTCTAAGCTTTGGAGAGAGAGAGGAAACACTGATGGACTTGCCATTGGGCGAGAACTCCAAATCTGGACCAAGACTTTCTTTAAGAAGCTCCTCATCAGGGCAGAGATCATCGTAAACTGGCGAATGTCGGAAAATGGGTCTGTTGATGTGAAGAATTTCTGCCAGATATGCAGGAGAGACAGAAAAGCTCTTTTTCCGAACCCAGCACTTAAGTTCATCTCCTTCCACAATTGCGTTGGCATAAAACTCTTTTACCAACTCTTCATACGCGTCATCCGGATCAGAGAGAAGGTAATTCCAATCCTTGTGAGCGAACCATTTCGGAATGTCAGTGTCATGAAGTGATGACTGATCCAAAGCTCTCTCTAGTAATGGTGTGGCATGAAGAAAGAAATTCTCATAAGACTGATAGGCGGCATATGATCTGAACCTGTCGGGATCGAATCTCTTCGATGAAGAACGAGTCCCTCTTGGTTGAGGTGAGAAATCATCAACATCTATGACTGGTTCCTTCCCTTTGGAACTACCTCCTTTTACAGCAGCTTTCTTAAATGGTGACATGACCAGTCTGCAATATGAACAAGGAAAATGACAGAACACAATCCAACAAGCTTTATTAGCAGAGGGTTAGTGGAAATATAGGGACAATGAAGAAACCCTAATAGCTGGATGATAATGGTCAGACAAAATCAATGAGGGACACAAAAGGCCCAAATTGAACTACACCGTAGATGAAGATCAAAAAGAACCACAGAATCAGCTGAAAAAGGACCCACATTCAACAACACATCAACAGGAAACCACACAGGATCATAGTGAAACACGACATCAACAGCAGATCAGACACAAATGAGCAAACCCTAGCTAAGCACATGATGAAGAACACAAAAACCATCCAAAATAAACTAGCTCAAAAACGGAAACACAAGTTTCCATAAGCTAAGCATGGACAAAGAGAAATAGTTGAGCTAGAAACCCATCACAAAATCACAAACAAATGTGAAAAATCCAGAGGGAAAACCATAACAATAAGTAAAATAGAGTTCAAGACAGAATATCATACCTGTTAGACGACGATTGTGATCTGAAAGGAGGCAAACAATGGAGATCGAAAATGGAGACACGGTGGGATGGGTAAGAGCAGATGAAAAAGATAATGAACAGTCACAAAAAGATCGAGGGAAAAACAAAAAGTTTAAAACTGCCCTTATTTCTGCAAAACACGCGTTTTTCGCGACTGGATTAAGTCGCCACAGAGTCGCCAGCTCAAGCCGCAAAAGAACACAAGAACAAAAATTTGAAAAAAATTTCTAAGTGTTTTTCGCGACTGGAAGGTCTACCCGCGAGTGAGTCGTGAAAATCTCTGAGTGAACCTCGCGACTGGACCTTCCACTCGCGAGCAAGTCGCCAAAAATGACCAGCGAAGGTGCGACTGAGGCTCGCGACTTGACATACCCGCGACAGAGCCGCCAAAACAGGGCAAAAACTGGATTTTTGAAATTTTCAGATTTTTCAAACAAAATACTTTCCAAAAACACCTAAAACATTCAAAAATCTTTTTGTGCTTGAATTAACAAAGATTGAGCATGTGAAAACACATTTCATCAAGTACAATCACACAAATGAATATGGCATTTATTGAACATAAACTTGTGTGTTGTGTGTGGATATCAACAATGAGATAGTCCTTCGTCTAATGTGAAGCTTCAATGATCAATTCAACCAAGGCATACACAATTAGCACTAGATCATGTGACCCATCTCAATTATAGAAATATGTATATATGACCTCCCACAAAACTTGATAACATGATTTGGAGCTTTACATTTGACTCCACTTTCAATCATAACAATTGATCTTTTTGCTCTTTTGAGTCAAACACCTCTCATTGTGAGAGTGATAAATGATATTTCACTTTAAGGAATAAGCCTTTGGCTTTTTGAATAAACATTCACTTCAATATAAGGTCGCTTACCCTTTTTCCTAGTCAAATACTAGAATGTGCGACAGGCTTTTGCAGCTCAATGTCTCTTTTCATTTGGAGATTTACATTTGGTGAGCTCTGTTTAACAAAACAAAAATAAAAAGTGGGAAGATATATAGACACAAGTCTATGCAAGTCTCAAGATCAACAAAACCATTCACTAATCATTCATGACAAGTTTGAAGATCGATTTACAACAATCACAAGGATTTCCAGATTTTTCCCACAATGATATAAGTGCATGAAAACAAGCAATGCTCGAAAATGCACAAAGCCATTAGCACAAAGGTACAAGGCAAAACAAGTTTTGAGACAAAAACTCAACAAAGTCAATCAAGCTTTTTGATTTTCTATTTTTATGTGATGTTTGGATTTTTGACATAAAAGAAGAAAAGTGATTGAACAATCAAAGAAAGAACCAACAAAATTAACAGAAGGACAAACAAACAATAAACATATTGCACAAAGGGTTAACAAGGAAGTGTGTGCCACATCACAAGCAAATATATCAAATTAGAAATATGTGAAGCACACAACACACAAGAGAATCAAGGAATTGTACCGACACCAATGGTCTTACGGAGTGATTCAAACCGTGGACCATCGAGAGGCTTGGTGAAGATGTCCGCCTTTTGATTGTCGGTGTGTATGAACTCAAGACACACAACTCTTTCCTCTACCAAATCCCGAATGAAATGGTAGCGTATCTCTATGTGTTTAGACTTAGAGTGCTGAACAGGATTCTTGGAAAGATTGATGGCACTGGTGTTGTCACAGAAGACACACATCGTTTCTTGAGGAATTCCATAGTCATGAAGTAATTTCTTCATCCAAAGAAGCTGAGTGCAGCAACTTCCAGCAGCGATGTATTCTGCTTCTGCAGTAGATAGAGACACTGAATTCTGCTTCTTGCTCATCCATGAGACAAGATTGTTACCAAGATAAAAACATCCGCCTGAAGTGCTTTTCCGATCGTCTACACTGCCAGCCCAGTCAGCATCTGAATACCCAGCAAGACAATCATTTGAGTCTTTTGAATACCACAGACCATAGTTTGCAGTACCATTCACATATCGAATGATTCGCTTAGCAGCAGTCAGATGAGATTCCTTCGGATTAGCTTGGTACCTGGCACAAACGCCCACACTAAAAGCAATGTCTGGTCTGCTGGCTGTAAGGTAGAGCAAACTCCCTATAATGCTCCTATACAATGTAGGACTTACTTCAACTCCCGACGAATCCACATTCAGTTTAGTGGAAGAGCTCATGGGGGTGGAGGCATGTTTTTTGGATTCTAGTCCAAATTTCTTGACAATGTTTCTATTCTTTCTTTTCTATTTCTTGATCAATGATTTAGATTCAGATATGCTACTATGTAAGACATGATTCTGACTTTCAAGAAATTCCAGCATGTGAACAAATACTCTAGCATGTTTCTTAGTTTTTAACAATTCTACAAGATCATCAGTAAGACACCTTTCAGACATATGCATAGAGTCATTTTCACAAACACTTAAGCTACGATTCAGCATGGTATAAATCAAAACAATCAACCACAACACAGGGGTCTAGGATCACACTTAGGTAGTAAAACCACAACAAGTGTACCTGCTCTGATACCAATTGAAAGTTCAAAAACGTGTAAAAACACTTTTGAACGTTTAGACCCCCAAATTAAAACTTAATCAATTCAAGCAATATGTCAAACAACAAGTGTGCGGAAACTTAACATATGCTATTATACTAAATTGATTAAAAACTATCTAAGCCATAACAGAATAAAATCCACAGCAGATAAATAAAAGGCAAAGATAGAGAGGAAGGAAGATGCAAACACAAAGACAACACGCGATGTGTTATCGAAGAGGAAACCGAAGCCCTCGGTGAAAAACCTCTCCGCCGCCCTCCAAGCGGTAATCAATCCACTAGAAAATATAGTTGGGATACAAGGACAGCAATAGACCCTCCAAGCCTAATCTACCCAGTGCACCTAAGCCCTCCAAGCTTCTTGCTCCAACGAGGTTGCGCCGAACCTTTTTCTTTTCTAGCTTCCCGGATTCCGCTACTAGACCGTAGCATCAACCAATGAAGATTGGCTCCTTCCTAACTGCTTCCCAGAAATCCAAACAACTGTCTCACAGTGATGATGATGGTGAGAACCAGGTTTGGTATAATGCCTCTCAAGGATTTGACAATGGAGAGGAAGAGAGTTTGAGGAATTTGAAGAGATTCTAAGGTAGAGATTGTGGGTGAAACAATCTGGTTTTTCTTTAGGGTTTCTCTCTCAAAATTCTCTCTGGAAGCTCTCTTTCAATCGTGGGTAATAGGGGTATTTATACTGGAGTGGAGAGGAATATGAAACGTCAGGTTTTTACAAAACAGGGGTGGCTCGCGGCTTGACCTCGCGGCTTGACTAAGTCGCGAGATCCAGTCGCGAGATAACCGTATGGCCAGTTGTCTTGTTTTGTCCTGTAGTGCTCCAGCTAGCAGACTGTTCATCTTCCAGCATGCTTGGCACGTGAGGTTGCTTCTGGCGGCTTGAAGCCGCGAGTCTCTGTTTTCTTGCACACTCTTGAGCAAACTTCACTCTATCTCACTCACTACCCTTACATCAAACCCACCTAAATACAGGGTTACTAAATGCTGAATTACAAGCAAATTTGGCACGGAATAAAGCCAATTAGATGGTTGAATAAATTCAACCTTACAATTGGTGTGTACATTTTTGGGCTATTTTAAAGATGACACAAAGAAATAAAATTGGCACGTACATTATCTAGCTTAAATAACAATTTTGCAATGAAATAAAAATGGTGTGTACATTATGAGGCAAAAAAAAAAAAAAAAAAAACATGATTGCAAGCTTGTTTTCTAGGAGATGTGAGAGTTATAAGATGTAACTCTTTAGGTGATAGTCACTTTCAAACTTATGAGATGAATAATGTAGAAATTGTGATTGATTACTATCGACATATCACCTCACATGTATGTCATGCTATTACTAGTTACACACACTATACAAATTATTCTTTGCTAAACTTAGTACATGAAATTGTGTGTGAAGTTGGTTTGGCCATCTAAGATTGTATGTTCCTTAATTTTGATACAAAATATGTTTATTGTTTGAGTTTTGGGGACAAAAAGTGTGAAAATCTTGTTTTGGGAAGATCTGGGTTAAACTCAAGTGTTTTTAGAAAATTTTTAAACTCATGCTCATGCATTTCATATGAAATATGTTGATTTGAGTGGTTTTTGCATAAAACTTTCTTTGTTTTTCAAAAATTTCAAAATTCCATATTTTCGATCAATCGAATGTGTTTTTCAACTGATCGAAATTGCGTCAAAAATTTTGGTTTGAATCTGCCTGGCTCGATTGGTTCTCGATTGGTGCTCGATCAATCGAATCTATTTTTCGATCGATCGAAGCCCAATTTCGACCAATTGAAATTCGAAATTTCAGTTTTATAAAAAGCTTCTCCTCACATGTTTTTGAGTATTTCAAAAGCTTTTTAAAACCTTTTCTCACTTTCTCTCTTCGACCGATCCAATCTAAGGATTTTTTGTGGTTTTCTTCCACAATTTTCTCCAAGGTTTTTGTCCTCAAGCATTGGTAAGACTTTTATACCCTTTCTTTTTCAATTTAATCACACGTTTCATGCTTTTTCATGCATTTTACTTGCAAAATTCAAACATAGGAATTTAGGGATTTTTGTTCATTTCAATTGTTTTTAATCATTTTTGTTTAATGGGTTTTTTGGTTTAAGAACAACTGGAAATTTCTAGGGTTTAGAATTTTTGTGAAATTAGGGATTTTGTTCAATTGGGTTTGATTTGATGAAATTGACTTGTGATATTGATAAATTAAGTCATTATATGATGTTTCCTAACTATTATAATGGTTAATTGACCAATTTGGTTAAATTTTTGAAATTGGGGTTTTTCAAATTTGGGGTTTTTGGACTAAAACTCTATGTTCAAGTCAATTGATGGTTTATGAAGTTAAATTGAACAAATTTCAATGCATTAGAGCATGCATCATATGTGCATGCATTACATGCATCATATAGATTGTTATTTATTGATATTTTTTTACTCTAACCGTTTCTAATGTAGTATGCCCTTGGTATTTTTCTTTGTTTTTTGTTTTCCTTCCCTTTAAACCCTTAGCATCCTAGTTAGGAAGACTAGAACTAAAGAAACCTCCACCCCATCTACTCCTGAGTTCCAGAGTGATAGGTTTAGAACCTTGAAAAACCAAGAAGCCTACGAGAAGCTTTATATCTTTAGACGGGTATGGGTTGAGCGTAAGGTGATTCTAGATGAGGTTGATCCTAAAATTCGTAGGAATTTTGAGTATAGGGGTTGGTTACCACTCTTGGAGGTAGAGCATCCTCCTCTGATTGCTTTGATTAAAGAGATCTACTCGAACCTCTCTGTCCACTCTGATGATTCCAAAATTTAATTTGTGACAAGTTGGATAAGGGTTGAAGAGTATGTCATTACTCCTAAAATAGTGACCTCTACTCTTGGTGTACCTTTGGTACAACAGCCTGTGTACCGTTACACTAAGACCCCTCACCTTGATGGCATCATGTCTCTCATCACCGGTACTTCCATTAGTTGGGGTACTGATCCTCGTGTCACCTCTCATGAGCTTACCGAAATCAACTATATGTTTTTCAGGATTTCTTGTCATAGTATTTGGCCTATATCTTATCTTTATACTATTACCATTGAGAGATGTGTGTTCTTGTATGCTGTCGTCACTAATGCTCCTATGAGCTTTCCCACTCTTTTCATTCGCTCACTTGTTGAGGTTCATAGGAGTAGTGCCAAATCCCATGGTTTATTCTTTCTGGTTTTTATTCATAGGATTCTTTTGGACTTAGGTTTAAAGGATTTTCCCGCATCTGAGCCCGTGCATATCATAGCTCCTATAGGTGCCTGTTGGAAAATCTGGTTTTGCATCTCATACAAAACACACAGCAGAAGCAACAATCACAGTTCTACTTCATTCATGAGAGATAACTTGTAACCTTGAATTCTAGAACAAAGAATAAAAAGTGTACCTTAATGCTGTGAGATTCAAAACCAGGACTTAAGAATAATTTTAATCTTCATCTCAACTCCACATGGTGCCCAAGAAGAGTGGTCTCTCAATTAGTCTTTATGTATGTTGATTCTCAAAAAGAAAGTCCTTCGTCTTCTCCTTGTAGAGAAAACCTTTTTTTTTTTTTTTTTTTTTCCATACATACATTCTAACTACCTTGGTAGTTACTTTATTTAATAACTCTTATTAAATAAAAAATAATTATCTAATTGGGTTAGCCTTTTGGTCCTACCCAATTGGGCTTTAGTTTGTGGCTTGAGATGGGACCAAAGGGAACAAATAAGACTTTAGCTCAAATGGGCATTGGGCTTTTCTGTCAACTCTTGATAAGTCCAAAGTTACCATTAATTATATTTAATATCATTATATAAATATAATTCCACTCTAGGCCTTATTAATAAATTATATCCCAAGACTCTAATGATATCATATGACCCCTCTATGAAATATCCATAGTGAGAGCAAAGTCATAATAAACTGTCACTTTGTAAACAACTATTTTATCTTATGATTTATATCTTCTGTGACTAAATCATATAATGTCCTATTAGTTCATTTATAAATAGTCTCATATAATTAAACAGTTTAATTATTTATGACATGCCAATAAATTAGATTTTAGGGCATTAACCCCAACAGTGCCACCTTTCTTAGGCAAAGAGTAGCTCAGTTGAAAGCTAGCTCTAAGTGCCCTAGAGTCGAGTCTTCTACAAGTGATGCATCTAGGCCTCCTCCATCTAGTGAAGCTTTTGCTGAGGCGTATGTTGACCCTACAGCTACTGTGGATCCTCCACCATTTACATCGAGTGACTCTTCCTTGCGTGGCATGCTGGATACTATTATGACCATTCAGGTGGCGCATGGATAGCTTCTGTTGGATGTGCTTAATGAGTTTCATGCTTTACGAGTAGATTTGGCAGATGCTAGAGGTTCCACTCCACTGGCTCCTTCCTTTGATGAGTCTTGATTGCCTTTTGGTAATTCGCCACAAAAAGGGGGAGTACATACACATGGAGAAATGGGGAGATTGGAGATTGTAGATTGTATCTAGGAGCTCTCATTTTATGATGTATTTTGTCTTTGGCTTTGATGTATTTCTTTTTATATAGGTTGTATATGATAGGGGGAGACATTATGTTTATGTGTTTTTTATTATTTCTTGTTTCACATATGGTACATTGGTTATTGATTTATATTATGAGGTTATTCATGATATATGTCTTTTAATTTTTGTTTTGTGAAATCATGAAGTTTAATTTGTTTTACTTGTATTTTCCACACATGCGTTTATGTGTTTGTTGAGTGTTTCAGGAATTTACAAATTAATTCAGTTGTAGCTGCTGTCTACTTTGGCAATTGATAGATAGTGGTTGAGGTTGAATTGTATTTAGGGCTTTTTAATTTGAGTGGGTTGTTTTTCCTTTGACCATTTTCATTTTTGTAATGTGTTTTGTCACGGATTGCCAAAGGGGGAGTTTGTTAGGTTCTAAGACTTTAGGAACTAATGTATTAGAACTTTAATTTGTAATATTGGTAAACCACGATCAAAACATAGAGTCTAGGTTTAGGCTTGCTCAAAGTGTGTTTAATTTTAAATTTTAATTGAGTGATTGTAGAAATTATTGGACAAAATCTGCAAGGCTCGATCAATTGAAAATTAGACTCGATCGATCGAACCTCGTGCAAATTTATTTTTCTGTAGAAATTCCAATTCAGCCTAAGCCCATATGACGTGTAGGGTTAAGTATATTACTTCAGGTATAAAAGGAAAAACCCTATCTACGTTTTAGAAGTCTTTGATGAGTTGTGTGTTGAATCTTCTGTGAGATCTAGAGGTGTTTACCTTCATACACACATATAGAGTTGTCAAGATCAAGATTTACATCAAGAACTTGATGATCTCTTTAGTTGTTGCATAAAGAACTTTAAAGAAGATCTTAAACCTTTGAGTGGAGTCTCAAAATCACAAGTAGGAGAACTTGTGCTTGTTGTGGATCAAAAAAAGAAGTAGTTTGTGGACTCGGAGCTATCATGTGGTTGTGGTAGTAAGTTTTCTATTCGAGGTAGCAATAGGATGTTAGTGGTCTAAGTTCTATTGTAAAAACTTTAATTCTTTCATAGTGGATCTGTTTTACCTTGAGGATAGCTAGGTTAAATCATTCCTAGGTTTTTTACCGACTTAGTTTTCCTGGGTTATCATATCATTGTGTCCTTTATATTTCCGAATTATTTACATGATATGATTTTATTGTGTTAACTTAGAACTAAATAATTTATCTCAATAATAACTTGGCTAAATAAGTAGGTTAAACAATTTATGTTAAAGGATCTAAAAATGTATAGTTATAATTAGGATAATTTTCTTTTTTCAAAAAAAAAAAAAAAGAAATAAAGGAAAATTCTAAGGATCCTATTTTCGAGTAAAACACGCTAAGTCGCACGCTAAGTCTTCTTATGGAGCCAAACTTGCTTACAGGACCATTTAAATAAATAAATAAAAATCTCAGCATTATTAAATAAATAAATAAATTCTTAGCACATTTAATTATAATTAGGATAATTTTATTTTCAAAAAAAAAGAAAAAAAGGATAATTCTAAGGATCCTATTTTCTTTTAAAACACGCTAAGTCGCACGCTAAGTCTTCTTATGAAGCCAAACTTTAAACTTGCACAGTTTACTGGACTTGGAGATTAGACCCTAAATTTAGGGGCCCTCTTTTCATGAGAACTACCTTAAGTTTCCTAATGGAGACAAAGTTACAAATAAAGCTATTGAAAATTTCTGCGAACAATTTGTGGAAAAGATATTAACAGATTACATAACGCGTATTGGATATTAGACGTTGCTGTTCTTTCTCTTTTCATGTGAATTATGTTATTTAGACCAAAAAATGCACAATTTATAAATTTTAGTAAACAAATCCAAATGAGTTTCTACAGTTAATAATATCACAAATAATTATGTTAGGATATATGTGGAACTTGTTAGAACATATGTCATTTAGAATTAGTTAATCCTTTGATAAAATGCATTTGATAGTTTTTAGACCCCTTAAAAACACAATTGGATTAATCTAGGTAATTAGCCAATTTATTACTTAGTCCAAATTCCAAATCTAGGTTATCACAATCAAACAATCATATCATGCATAGCAGCAGAAAGATAAATAACAAAATGATATGATCAACCAGGAAATCAAACCGGTAAAAACCTAGGGAGGATTTAACCTAACTATCCTCAAGGTAAACCTGAATCCACTATGAAAGAATCAAAGTTTTACAATAGGATTTAGACCACTAACATCCTATTGCTACCCACTAGTAGAAACTTACTGACATGACCACGTGCAAGCTCTAAGACCATGGACTCCTTCTTTCTTGGATTCTCCAGCAAACACAAGCACACCCGCTTATGTTTCTTTAAGTTCTTATGGTAGCAACTGAATGATCATCAAATTCTTGAATGAATCTCCTCTTGATAATCCTAAGTTTGTGTAAAGGAAATCTCCTCACAGATCTCACAAGAGATTTACATAAACAGCAATATGAACAACACTAAAACGTGGATAGGGTTTACCTTATATACCTAGGGCAAAAACACAAAACCCTAAACGTTTTAAATAAACTAGAACTGAGTTGGAATTCTGTAGAAAAAACATATTCTGCTCGAATTTCGATTGATCGAGCTTAAGTTTCGATCGATCGAACCAGGCCAAAATGCACTTTTAATTCTGCATCAATTTAAACCCAACTTTACATAAATGACACAACTTTGAGCAAGTCTAAACACGACTAAACATTTTGTTTTGATTATGGTTTGTCAACAATACACATTAGAGAGAGAAAATTGGGTAGATCTTTAGAACCTGACAAGTCTAAACACGACTAAACATGAGTTTCTAAGTCTTTAGAACCTAACAACACTTTACTTAAAATTGGGTAGATCTAGAATGTTAGGACTGTAGAGAGAGAAAATTCCCGACCTATCACAAGCTGACACGTCACATTACCAAGTCCACAAAATACAGCCAATTACAAAGCACCACGTATTGCTGCTAGGTTTTGCTATCACTATTCAGAAGCCAATGGAAATTTGCCAAGTGTCATGCAAAAACCAATCACGCATCAGCGCACGTGTAAGCGATGACACAAGTAGCCTCGCACGTGTAAGCGATGACTTAATCAATCTAACACGTGTAAGTGATGACATAAGCAGTCCAGCATGTGTAAGCGATGACATAAGCAGACCAATCAGGTTGTGAAATATGTTACCAATCAGACTCCGCCACGTGTCGCTCACCCACCTCTAAACTCCTATAAATAGAAGCCTTTCTAAGACATTTAAGGGGACCAAGAGATTCAGAAGTGAAAAAGCTCTACAAAAATCAAGCCTCAAAGCTTTCAAGAACTTCAACCCCAAAATCGGAGAACATTCGAAGCAGAATCATCCAAACCATCTGCCTAGATCCTAAAGTTTGTGGGAATCAAGCTCAAAGTGTCCGTAAACATTAACAAATCACAAATCAGCAAAGCTCTATAGATTCAAGCCTCCAAAGCCCCGAAGAACTTCCACCACAAACCTTCGAATACGAAGAACATTCGAAGAGAAATCATCCAAATCATCTTCCTAAATCTCAAAGTTTACTGGAATCAAGCTCAAAGCCTCTAAAAACCTCAATAAACAGCAAATCAATAAAGCTCTACAAATTCAAGCCTCGAAAGCCTCGAACAACTTCCACCATAAACCTTCGAATATGAAGAACATTCGAAGAGAAATCATCCAAATCATCTTCCTAAATCTCAAAGTTCACTGGAATCAACCTCAAAGCCTCCAAAAACCTTAACAAACAGCAAATCAGTGAAGCTCTATGGATTCAAGCCTCAAAAGACCCGAAGAACTTCAACCACAAACCTTCGAAGATGAAGAACATGTGAAGAACACGAAGAACGTGAAGAACAAAGGATTTCCAATAAGCTCATAGCCAGAGATTCATTGTAATTCTATTCTAAAGATCTTTAATCCATTCTTCAGCCAAATTGAAGTATATTGGGTGTTTGGATCAAAATCACATTACTACAAATCCAATCAACAAGTCTTTTAAGGAGATTGAATCAAAAGATAACCTTTTTGTAATTACAGAGAATTGTACCACACAATTATCAAAACAAATTCACATTTGTAAAATTATTTTACTTGTTTGACTCATTTCGAACCGAGAAATTTAGTTGTCCACAAGGACATATGTGATTCACTTGCTAGGAACATATGTCACTATTTTATGTAATTGGCTAATCTTTTGACAAAACACACTCATAGCCAGAGATTCATTGTAATTCTGTTCCAAAGATCTTCAATCCATTCTTCAGCCAAATTGAAGTATATTGTGTGTTTGGATCAAAATCACATTACTACAAATCCAATCAACAAGTCTTTTAAGGAGATTGAATCAGAGGATAACCTTTTTGTAATTACAAAGAATTGTACCACACAATTATCAATACAAATTCACATTTGTGAAACTATTTTATTTGTTTGACTCATTTCGAACCGAGAAATTTAGTTGTCCACAAGGATATATGTGATTTACTTGTTAGGAACATATGTAACTATTTTATGTAATTGGTTAATCGTTTGACAAAATACACTCATAGCCAGAGATTTATTGTAATTTTGTTCCAAAGATCTTCAATCCATTCTTCAGCCAAATTGAAGTATATTGGGTGTTTGGATCAAAATCATATTACTACAAATCCAATCAACAAGTCTTTTAAGGACATTGAATCAGACGATAATTTTTTTGTAATTACAGAGAATTGAACCACACAATTATCGATACAAATTCGCATTTGTGAAATTATTTTACTTGTTTGACTCATTTCGATCCGAGAAATTTAGTTGTCGACAAGGACATATGTGAATCACTTTTTAGGAACATATGTCACTATTTTATGTAATTGAATAATCCTTTGACAAAACACACTTTACTTGTATTTGGGTAGATCTAGAATGTGTTTAATACTTCAAAAAACTGTGTTTCCAAATCAAGTGTTGAAGCCATTCAAGTCTGTCCAAAATTCAAGCTAAAAAGTGCACGTTCATTAAAGCTCGACAGCTAGCCATCTATCGAGCTTGAAGAGTTGTTCCAGTCCCGTGGCTCGACAACAGCTCAACAAATAGGCATCTGTCGAGGTTTATAAAAAATAGAATTTCAATTTTATTTTGACTCTAATTCGTGATTATATGTTTGTGCTTTCTTTTCTCACAACCTTAGACATATAAAAGGATTATTTTAAAGACCGTCAAAGTGGACATAAGTTGCACAAGTGTTAAGCAAAGTTTGTTCAAGCAAATTGTGACCGGAGATAAAATTTGCCCTAATTCATCGTTCTTGTGAAGAAGTTACTGTGTTTAGGCACCGTAGGGTTTTGTGACCAAGCATCTTTTGGATTTTCATCGTGGATGAACTGAAGAACTTTGTAGTCAATAACCTTCTTTAGTTGGTGATTGAAGTTACGTACTGGGATCCGTGCAATTGGTTAATCACGTATTGGGAGCCATGCATCAAAACGAGAAATTATTATAGAACAAAGTCAATTGGGTATTGGGGTAAGGGTTCAACTATAAGTTGGTATAATGTACTGGAATTCCTTTACTTGTAACCGTTTGTTGTGATAATAGTGAATTTTGAGAGTGATGACCTTAAAATCTCCTGGTGGGGTTTTTGCCGTATTGGTTTTCCCAATTCATAAACAAATCACCATGTCAATTTAATTTTCACTGCACTTAGTTTAATTGGTGATTTGTTTGTGCTACCATGCATTTGCATGTTAATTTGATTAATAAATAAACTTAGTTAATTAGTCAATTAATTCATCAGAATGGGTCAATTTGTTTTTGGCCTATCATAAGATGTGTTTAATACTTCAAGAAATAAGAGTTCAAGATCAAGTGTTGAAGTCATGCAAATTTGTTCAAGAATCAAATGAAGAAATACTGTTCATTAAAACTCGACAGATAGCTTGACAAATGTATCTATTGAGATTTAATATTCTAAGCTCGACAGATAGCTCGATAGATCTATCTATAAAGAATTATGAAATTCAGATTTT
Organism: Quercus engelmannii; assembly: GCA_029955605.1. NCBI lineage: Eukaryota > Viridiplantae > Streptophyta > Magnoliopsida > Fagales > Fagaceae > Quercus > Quercus engelmannii. Next base: position 49,568,021 of record JARPSG010000010.1, read on the forward strand.
CAGATTTGTTTTTCACGCATATCCAAGCTATGTATTTAGGTTTTCTTTTCTCACAACCCTAGACATATATAAGAATTATTTTAGAGGCCGTCACATATAAGAATACAAGGAGAACACATGCAAAAAGTGACCGAGTGCCTTATTTTCTCTGAAAGTAGCTACTGTGTCTTTTGTGCCTTAGGGTTTTGTAGCTAAGTGTTTCTTGATCTTCATTGTTGATGAAGTGAAGAACTTTGTAGCCAACAACATCTTCAAGTTGCTGGAGTTATTCATATACTGGGAGTCGTGCATCTTTGGCTAGTCACGTATTGGGATCCGTGCAAAAGGGTGGCGTTCATATATTGAAGAGTTCAGAGGTTTTGAAGCAGTAAAAGATTTTTGCTGTAAGTTCATCTACAAGGATTGTAGAGTCTAGGAACAATGGTTTTGTACTAGATCTAAAACTTCTCTTTATTATAATAGATTGCTTTTTGGGAAGGTTTCCCCTTATATTTTTTACTGTAAAACTAGTTTCTTTAATTGGTTTTCCTGTCATCATATCTTGTCTTGTTTACTATTCTACTGTGCATGTTTTTGACATGATATTGATGTTTGTTTTAACAAGGTTTATTTATAATAAATCTAATTAACAACTTAGATTTAAAACTTGTTAATTCTATCAACTGAGGTCTAAATTTCCAAACAAATTAGCTAAATTGAGCCTACAAAGATTTAAAAAATTAACAATTTTTTTTTTTTTTTTTCAAAAGAACATGCTGGGATCAAATTTTATCCATCCTCAACATCAACTTATCCCCTAGTATGCTAAAGCATTTCTACGTAGATTATTAACTCTAAAGTATTGACCTGATTGAACTTCTATATGCACATTACTTCAAACCACTTATTCTCAATAGTTATTTACCCTTTTACTGATACACTTCTTATCATATGGGTATTTTAAACTGTAAAGTTGTAATTTACAACTATGTATTTTGTTGGTTTTAATTCCATGCCAAGTTTGATTGTAATTTTATTCAATCTTTTGTACCCTATATTTATTGTGGGATTTGTTTGTAAGGTGTAAGGTTGAATTTATTCAACCATCTAATTGGCTTTATTCCGTGCCAAATTTGCTTGTAATTCAGCATTTAGTAACCCTGTATTTAGGTGGGTTTGATGTAAGGGTAGTGAGTGAGATAGAGTGAAGTTTGCTCAAGAGTGTGCAAGAAAACAGAGTCTCGCGGCTGGGTCTCGCGGGTGACTCGCGGCTTCAAGCCGCCAGAAGCAACCTCACGTGCCAAGCATGCTGGAAGGTGAACAGTCTGCTAGCTGGAGCACTACAGGACAAAACAGGACAACTGGCATACGGTTATCTCGCGACTGGATCTCGCGACTAAGTCAAGCCGCGAGGTCAAGCCGCGAGCCACCCCTGTTTTGTAGAATTCTGACGTTTCACATTCCTCTCCACTCCAGTATAAATACCCCTATTACCCACGATTGAAAGAGAGCTTCCAGAGAGAATTTTGAGAGAGAAACCCTAAAGAAAAACCAGATTGTTTCACCCACAATCTCTACCTTAGAATCTCTTCAAATTCCTCATCTCTCTTCCTCTCCATTGTTGAATCCTTGAGAGGCATTATACCAGACCTGGTTCTCACCATCATCTTCATTGTGAGACAGTCGTTTGGATTTCTGGGAAGCAGTTAGGAAGGAGCCAATCTTCATTGGTTGATGCTACGGTGTAGTAGCGGAATCCGGGAAGCTAGAAAAGAAAAAGGTTCGGCGCAACCTCGTTGGAGCAAGAAGCTTGGAGGGCTTAGGTGCACTGGGTAGATTAGGCTTGGAGGGTCTATTGCTGTCCTTGTATCCCAACTATATTTTCTAGTGGATTGATTACCGCTTGGAGGGCGGCGGAGAGGTTTTTCGCCGAGGACTTCGGTTTCCTCTTCGATAACACATCGCGTGTTGTCTTTGTGTTTGCATCTTCCTTCCTCTATCTTTGCCTTTAAATTATCTGCTGTGGATTTTATTTTGTTATGGCTTAGATAGTATTTAATCAATTTCGTATGTTAGCATATGTTAAGTTTCCGCACACTTGTTGTTTGACATATTGCTTGAATTGATTAAGTTTTAATTTGGGGGTCTAAACGTTCAAAAGTGCTTTTGTACACGTTTTTGAACTTTCAATTGGTATCAGAGCAGGTACACTGATATTGGTTTCATTACCATTGTGTGATCCTTGACTCCCTTTTGAGATGGATAGGTCTCAATCCCTAAATGCACATCCATATTTTGATGGTAGTAATTATGCATTTTGGAAGGTTCGAATGAGAGCTTTTCTGTGTTCTATTGATGAATCCGTTTGGGATGCTGTTGAGATTGGTTGGACCAAACCAGAAGCAGCAAAATCCACATGGGATAAGGCAGCACTTGCTGCATCTAATGCTAACAGTAAAGCACTCAATGCTATTTTCTGTGGTGTGTCTCCAGATGAATTTCACATGATTTCTCATATTACCGTGGCCAAAGAAGCATGGGAGATTTTGGAAACTACCTATGAAGGCACGAAGAAAGTGAAAGACACCAAGTTACAAATGCTGACCACTCGGTTTGAGGAGCTCAAAATGAGTGAGGATGAGTCTTTTGACTCTTTCTATGGGAAGTTAAATGAAGTGGTTGTCGGCAAATTCAACTTGGGGGAGAAAACGGATGACTCGAAGATTGTAAGGAAGATCCTTCGATCATTGCCGGAAAGTTTTCGAGCTAATGTAACAGCAATTGAGGAGAGTAAGGACCTCGATGACATCAAAGTGCAGGAGCTGGTCGGTTCTCTGCAGACTTATGAAATGTCGCTGCCCAATCAACGGAAGAGTAAATCCCTTGCTCTAAAGACCATTAATGAGAAGGTGGAAGATCAAGACTCATCGGGAGAAGATGTGATTGACAAAGATGTTTCATACCTTGTCAAAAATTTCAAAAAGTTTTTGAAATTCAAAAATAATGGCAAATTTGATGATAAAAGAAGATTCCAAAGTTCTGGAAGGGAGAAAAGGGATTTCAAAAGGAAAGATGGAAAAGAATCCCAACCTACACAAGGTGTCACTTGTTTTGAGTGTAACGGGCATGGACACTTCAAGAAGGAATGTCCAAATTATTTGAAATCGAAAGGTAAAGTGTATGCCACGACCTTGAGTGACTCGGATTCGTCTGACTCAGAATCTGAAGAAAGCTGTGATGGTGAGGGGAACTATTCGGCTTTTATGACTATTGCTCATGTTGAGTCTTCAGAGGAGCTGAATCTGCTTGTGCAAGACCTCGGAGAACATAGTGATGATGAATCACTAGGACTTATTGAAGAATCGGATGCTGAAGAAGATGGTAGCACAGCGAATCTTCAGGAGAAGTATAACTCACTCTTGGAGAAGTCCGGGGAATACACAAGAGTGGCCAAGGCAGCTGTGAGAAAAATGAAGAAGGCTGAGGAGGACTACAAAAGTCTCCTAATCCGATATAAGGAGGCCAAATGCGAGATAGAAACTCTGAATGGAGAGTTGTCCGAAGCTTACACAAAAGTAAGGTTTCTTGAGAGTGAGGTTGTGCAAGCTAATGCTAAAGTGGAGAGGGTGACCACCAGGAAGCTTGATGAAGTTATCTCATCTCAAAAGAACTTTTCAGACAAGTCCGGATTGGGATATACCGGAGGAGGGAGTTCGTCTGGAAATGTTAGTAAAGGAGTGAAGTTTGTAAAGGCTGAAGCTCCAGTTGTGGCTAACCTTAGTGGTGAGAAGCTTGAGGTGGAGGAGAAGAAGAATTTGGTGAACCAACGGATGTCAAATCCTCGCAATCAGTTTGCAGACAGATCTGAATCTCGTGCGAAGTCACGTCCTCGACCACAAAGAGGTCCTAGAGGAACCTATGTGTGCCACTATTGCGGACTTCAAGGGCATACTCGACCGAATTGTCAAAAGTTGAGAGCAAGGAATAGTGCAACTCCTCAAAGGTCAGGAGGACCCAGAAATGATAGGAGAATTTGGGCTGGAGATCAATCTAGAGATCAGAATGGTGATCCCGGAATGATGAACGTGATGAAGATGATTGGTGCTTTCACCAACTGCTTGGAAAGCTTCTCACGAAGGTTTGATAGCCCTAACTCCCGTACCCAATCCTATAAGGAAATCACCCCAAACTCAAGTGATGTGAGGGTGAATAAGGGTACTCATGCATAAGCATTATAACATGTCCATGCATTAATACTTCCTATGCTTTGTGACTATGTTTGTTTGTTTTGCTTGTTTATTTTTGCTGTTTTTGATTGTTTGCTTGTCTTCTTGTGAATTTATTTAAGTTTGTCGTATCAATCTTTTTGTTTATTGTGTTAAAAATCCAAAAACCACATAAAAATTAGAAAATCAAAAAGCTTGATTGACTTTGTTGAGATTTTGTCTCAAAACTTGTTTTGTCTTGTACCTTTGTGCTAATGGCTTTGTGCATTTTCGAACATTACTTGTTTTCATGCACGTATATCTCTGTGGGAGAAATCTTGAAATCTTTGTGATTGTTGTAAATAGATCTTCAAACTTGTCATGAATGATTAGTGAATGGTTTTGTTGATCTTGAGACTTGCATAGACTTGTGTCTATATATCTTCCCACTCTTTATTTTTGTTTTGTTAAAAAGAGCTCACCAAATGTAAATCTCCAAATGAAAAGAGATATTGAGCTGCAAAAGCCTGTCGCACATTCTAGTATTTGACTAGGAAAAAGGGTAAGCGACCTTATATTGAAATGAATGTTTATTCAAAAAGCCAAAGGCTTATTCATTAGAGTGAAATATCATATATCACTCTCACAATGAGAGGTGATTGTCTCAAATAGATCAAAAAGATCAATTGTGTTGTTTGAAAGTGGAGTCAAATGTAAAGCTCCAAATCATGTTTTCAAGTTTATGTGGGAGGTCATATATACATATTTCTATAATTGAGATGGGTCACATGATCTAGTGCTAATTGTGTATGCCTTGGTTGAATTGATCATTGAAGCTTCACATTAGACGAAGGACTATCTCATTGATGATATCCACACACAACACACAAGTTTATGTTCAATAAATGCCATATTCATTTGTGTGATTGTACTTGATGAAATGTGTTTTCACATGCTCAACCTTTGTTAATTCAAGCACAAAAAGATTTTTGAGTGTTTTAGGTGTTTTTGGAAAGTATTTTGTTTGAAAAATCTGAAAAAAAAAATTTCAAAAAGCCAGTTTTGCCCTGTTTTGGCGGCTCTGTCGCGGGTGTGTCAAGTCGCGAGCCTCAGTCGCACCTTCGCTGGTCATTTTTGGCGACTTGTTCGCGGGTGGAAGGTCCAGTCGCGAGGTTCACTCAGAGATTTTCGCGGCTCATCTCGCGACTCACTCGCGGGTAGACCTTCCAGTCGCGAAAAACACTTAGAAAAATTTTTCAAAATTTTGTTCTTGAGTGTTTTGGCGGCTTGATCTGGCGACTGTGTGGCGACTTACTCCAGTCGCGAAAATCGCGTGTTTGGCAGAAATAAGAGCAGTTTTTAAAATTTGTTTCAGTTTTTCCCTCGAATATTTGTGTCTGTTCATCTTCTTCCTCCCAACCACTCCGTGCTCCCAGTTCCAATCTCCATTGTTGCATTTGTGTAGCTCAAAATCTTCAAGTCACAGGTATGGGTTTTCTGTTCTACACTCTTTTCTACTTGATTTTGTGTTTTTCCCCTTGATTTTTTGCCTATTCTTGCAGTTTAGAAATGGTTTTGTGGTTCGTTTTTGCTCTTTGCTCTTGCTCAGATTGCGTATGCTTCTGCTAGTATATGATGTGTTACTAGTTGTTTCACTATTTCTCTTAATTGTGTGCTTCGCTATGTGTTTCCTTGTCTTTCACTGATCTTTGAGCTGTTGAGTTGTTTCAATTTTTTTTTGGGGGTTGTGAGTTTATTGTGCTAAATATGTCTGCTCCTTTGTGTTGATCTGTTGGGAGCATATGTGTGATACACAATGCTGTTTCTGTGTCATATCATTTTCCAGTTTTGTCTCATGGACTTATAACTGCCTCTAAGTTAGTTTCTTTTTCTGATGCTTTTATGTGTATTTCCTATCTTAGGCTTATCTTTCCATGTGATTGATCCAAGTAACTTGGGTTTAAATGCTTCAAGTTCATTTGTATGGATGATATCTTTTTGATAATTACATGGGACTGACTTGTTTTACACATATATTGCTCTGTACTGTTGTGGCCTTTTCTGCTTGATCACAGATGGCTCCCTCACCTCCCAAGAAGAAAACTTCTGCTAAGAAGGGTGACAAAAGGTTGAAGATGGACTCTAAGTTATTTAGATCAGTTCATCACTTTGAAAGATACAGAGATAACTTCTTGAGTGCAGGAATTATCCAAGAAAGATTTGTTGATTTGGAGGATTTAAGACAAACATTTATCCCAGGTTGTTTTGAAGGTAGAGGATGGGAAAAACTTCTGAGTGATTTCCCTGTAGTCTGTGAACCCTTGATTAGGGAATTCTACTCCAATGCAGTGATAAAAGAGAATGAGTTAAGCTGCTGGGTTAGAGGGAAAGAATTCATTCTAGATGCTCATGTTATAGATGATGCACTAGGACTTGAAGGATTAGATGATGAGGAGTTTATCAACTACAAGGATAGGAGTGTGTCCATTGACACAGTTCAACAAAGGTTAGGTGGGAAGAGAGAAGGAAAATGTTTGAATACCACTGCCTTTCCAGTGGACATGAGGTGTCTAACAATCATCATGATGTTTAACCTCTATCCAATTAAGAAGTTGACTACCATCAATTGTGCTAGAGCAATCTTTCTGATGGATCTCAAAGAAAAGAACTTCATAGACATAAGTTCCCACATATATGACATCATTGTGGATGAGACAAGAACAACCTCTAGGCCAAAACTGATCTTTCCTAGTTTGCTTATGAGGATTTTTAGGAGGAAGGGTGTTCCTATCCCACAAGACATCAGTCCCATGTCCACACCTTCAGCTATTAACAGACTTACATGCAAAAGAATAAGTGTCAGACTTCCAGAAGAAGAAGATGAAGGTGATGAAGGTGAAGGTGTCCCAATGGAGACTGAAGCAGAGGCAGCAGGGCATGCATCAACCTCAACACCCAGGAGGAGTGGCAAAAGACCCAGAGCATCAACTTCTTCAGATATTCCTCCAGATGCTTTCCAAATCATTCTGGAGAGACTTGATGGGATCAGAGAAGTCCAGACTGAGCACTCTGAGAGGATGACAGCTATGCAGGATCAGATTGATGTTTTGTCTGCAAAACTTGACAGCTTCACCACTCAGCCTGAACACTGACCATTTGGCCATTCCTGACAAAAAGGGGGAGATGTTTCTGTTAGTGATTGACTGAGAAGCAGAAGAGAAGCCCTTAAGGGGAAGTAATGTGTTGAGGGGGAGTCATGTCATACTCTAAAACTTTGTTTATACATTTATGTTTTTAAGTTTATTTGTTTTATGGGTTTGATACACTATGTTTTTGGTGTATTGTTTCTAACTCTTAACTTATACTCTTGTTTTAAAGTTTAATATATTTTGATGATGTTATCCAGGATGTTTGTGTGTTTGTACCCATGTGCTTATGTAAGCTTTTAGGGTTTATGTGTTTTGCATAGTCTGTAGGCTTAATGGTATGTACCTTGCTTAATGCAGCCTATATGCATGTTGAAATCAGTACTTTAATCTAAATGTTATGCATTTTGGTTTATGTACTGTCACTCTTGTGCCCTTGTAGGATTGTTCCTAGATGCATATGCCTTGTGTGATATGCATTGGTTGAGTGTTGAGCATACAAGTGTCTTGCCTTGTGCATGTCAACTTGTATGTCCTTGTGTTCATTCCAAGTGTGAATGAACATTGTGATCACTACATTGTGGTGTTCACTTGGTTGATCAAGCCATGGTTTGTTTCTTAACTCCATCTTTGCTTGATCACATATTGCCTGCTTCATATGCATTTTATAATTTTCTGCTTACAATGATCATGGTGTATTGTTGTGTTTCAGGAGTATTATGTTCATATGATTCAAGTGCTTCACAGCTTCTAGAGTTAGGTGTGAGTGAGTTTTGTTCAACTGTTCCCAACTCACATGTTAAGTCTAGAGTCTGTTTTAGGGTTTTGTCACGGAATAGCCAAAGGGGGAGATTGTAAGGTTGAATTTATTCAACCATCTAATTGGCTTTATTCCGTGCCAAATTTGCTTGTAATTCAGCATTTAGTAACCCTGTATTTAGGTGGGTTTGATGTAAGGGTAGTGAGTGAGATAGAGTGAAGTTTGCTCAAGAGTGTGCAAGAAAACAGAGTCTCGCGGCTGGGTCTCGCGGGTGACTCGCGGCTTCAAGCCGCCAGAAGCAACCTCACGTGCCAAGCATGCTGGAAGGTGAACAGTCTGCTAGCTGGAGCACTACAGGACAAAACAGGACAACTGGCATACGGTTATCTCGCGACTGGATCTCGCGACTAAGTCAAGCCGCGAGGTCAAGCCGCGAGCCACCCCTGTTTTGTAGAATTCTGACGTTTCACATTCCTCTCCACTCCAGTATAAATACCCCTATTACCCACGATTGAAAGAGAGCTTCCAGAGAGAATTTTGAGAGAGAAACCCTAAAGAAAAACCAGATTGTTTCACCCACAATCTCTACCTTAGAATCTCTTCAAATTCCTCATCTCTCTTCCTCTCCATTGTTGAATCCTTGAGAGGCATTATACCAGACCTGGTTCTCACCATCATCTTCATTGTGAGACAGTCGTTTGGATTTCTGGGAAGCAGTTAGGAAGGAGCCAATCTTCATTGGTTGATGCTACGGTGTAGTAGCGGAATCCGGGAAGCTAGAAAAGAAAAAGGTTCGGCGCAACCTCGTTGGAGCAAGAAGCTTGGAGGGCTTAGGTGCACTGGGTAGATTAGGCTTGGAGGGTCTATTGCTGTCCTTGTATCCCAACTATATTTTCTAGTGGATTGATTACCGCTTGGAGGGCGGCGGAGAGGTTTTTCGCCGAGGACTTCGGTTTCCTCTTCGATAACACATCGCGTGTTGTCTTTGTGTTTGCATCTTCCTTCCTCTATCTTTGCCTTTAAATTATCTGCTGTGGATTTTATTTTGTTATGGCTTAGATAGTATTTAATCAATTTCGTATGTTAGCATATGTTAAGTTTCCGCACACTTGTTGTTTGACATATTGCTTGAATTGATTAAGTTTTAATTTGGGGGTCTAAACGTTCAAAAGTGTTTTTGTACACGTTTTTGAACTTTCATAAGGGTTGTGGATTTTTCTCAACTCCTTCTTCTCCATTTCCATACCATTTAGAGGTTGATAGCCCAAACACTTACCACACTTACCACACCCTTTCAGAGTGTCAAGTGATAGTTTGGTGCTGTTGGGAAGCATTGGAAGAAGTCAAGGATGGCAGATACAACATGGAGCTTGTTGCAGGATTCGGAGAGCTAGACAAGACACGGTTCTGAGAAGCCTTGTTGGAGTAGGAGCTTGGAAGGCTTAGGTACATCGGGTAGATTAGGCTTGGAGGGTCACTTGCTAACCCATGTATTCCAACTGATTGTCTAGTGGATCGATTACCGCTTGGAGGGCGGGGGAAAAGTTTTTCGCCAAGTTCTTCGGTTTTCTCTTTGATAACATATCGGCGTGTTATCTTGTGTTTGCATCTCTCTTCCCTACTCTTTTACATTCCATCTTACTATTACTTCTAGCTTTTATAGTGGCCCTTCCACTTTGGTGTAGTTGTAGTTTGTATTGGTACTGAATGAACATATCAAACAAAGGCGAGTAGTATAAGCCCTTCTCCGGCCTGGGAAAAGCTACAAACTCTAGAAGCTAGGGCGTTGTTCACCTTTGGACATGAACACTATTCCATTCTCAGCGGAAACCTGCCTTAGAGATTGAACGTCGACTTATCTTATTGCCATGTTCAATCTAAGACAGCGCTGATAGCTTGTAGTGAGCAACCCCCTTATGAAACCAACCGAAAGTAGCCTTTGGTACTTAAGTAGTTATTGTTTGGAACCCTTGCAACTATGATAGAAAGCCATTTGCTTGTTGCCATACCCTTCACCTTTCTTTTGAATCAAAGTAGGTCGCAACTGTTGTATTTTAGTCAGTTGGGGGAAGCTGCCGCTTATACGAAAGCTCCGCTTCCTCGTCTTGCTACTAGCAAAGCTTCGATTATGGATTAGAGTAGCTTGTTAGTTTATCCGCTCGCATTTACACTATTCTGCACTTAGAACTAAGTTAGTGTAAAATCTATTGAGCCGTAATTTTAATTTGGGGGTCTAAACAACTTTTGTGTTTTTAACACATTTTCGAGCTTTCATAAACCACTCATATTATTAAATAAATAATCTAAGCACATTTAAATATAATAAGGATAATTTTATTTTCAAAAAAAAGAAAAGAAAAGGAAAATTATAAGAATCCTATTTTTGTGTAAGACATGTACGCTTAAGTCGCGCGCTAAGTCTTCTTATGGAGCCAAACTTGCATACAGGGCCGTTTAAACTTGCATGGGTTACTTGACTTGGAGACCATACCCTAAACTTAGGGCCCTCTTTTCATGAGAACTCCCTTAAGTTTCCTAATGGAGACAAAGTTACAGATAAAGCTGTTGAAAATTTCTGCAAACAATTTGTGGAAAAGATATTGGCAGATTACATAATGCGTATTGGATATTAGATGTTGCTGTCCGTTGTCAATGTTATTTAGACCCAAAAAATGCACAATTTATAAATTTTAGTAAACGCATTAAATCATGTTTTCAAACCATTAACGTAATTTTTTGCCCAAAATATGATAATCAAACAGGCACTAAAGTCTCCCAATTGAGAAAAGCTTATAGATCGATGATGATTTTGAAAATGTCTTCAAATAGTTTGTGGAAAAGGATGAGGATATCGTACCAGAATAGTGCGTGTTGAATATCCGGAGGTTGTGTTGGAATTCATACATAATGGAATATGCAGTTTCGGGATTATTCAAAAAATAAAAAAAATAAAAAAATAAAAGAAGGAGAAGAAGAAGAAAAGAGAGAGAAAAACGAGTGTTGACATTGGTTTACTTGACTTAAGACAGTGCTGTCCTTCGTAGAGTATAAATATATATCACAGAAGTAGTTAAGTGTTAATTCGGGTCTCTTACAGCCATTAAGCCATAAATGGATTCCAAGACTTCCATTAGGCTTATCATAATCTCGATGCTTTTCTTTCTGTTTCTCTCATCTACAATGGTGATTGCTGACCCAAGCAATGTTGTCCCACCATCCAGCGAGTCGTTTAATTAATCTAAGTTTGTTCTCACGTGCATGTTTTAAAAGTTTTTTATGAACTAGTTTTATATTTATCCAATTTCTTGTTTTGCTTGCAGAAAAGAAGAGTTCCTTGCCACGAACAATTGTTGTCCAAAGGAAAATTAATGTGCAGCCCCCGGACGAGCTGCCACATATTGACGGTCCCATTATTCCTTAACATTGCTAAGATGGTCATGTAATTCTTTAATACCCCTATGGGACGTGATACTCATTTCTCTCACATGAAATTGATTCATGATGAGATTTATTATTTATATGAAATAAGAGTGTATGAGGTTATTGTATCCTGGAAATACTAAATAATTTTCAAGGATTGTGGCTATATTTACGAAGTAGTTATGTAATAATTAGACTAAAGTACACATTTGGTCTTAAAATTTGGATTGTTTTCATTTAGTCTTTACGTTTTAAAATTTTAATTTTTGACCTTTTATGTTTGATTCCATTTTTCTATTGCCTATTTCCATTTACTATCTGATAACACCTAGCAAAAAATTGGGTGACATGATTTAATGAACAACACTTATTTGACACTTAACGGTTCTGTAAGGTTGAATTTATTCAACCATCTAATTGGCTTTATTCCGTGCCAAATTTGCTTGTAATTCAGCATTTAGTAACCCTGTATTTAGGTGGGTTTGATGTAAGGGTAGTGAGTGAGATAGAGTGAAGTTTGCTCAAGAGTGTGCAAGAAAACAGAGTCTCGCGGCTGGTCTCGCGGGTGACTCGCGGCTTCAAGCCGCCAGAAGCAACCTCACGTGCCAAGCATGCTGGAAGATGAACAGTCTGCTAGCTGGAGCACTACAGGACAAAACAGGACAACTGGCCATACGGTTATCTCGCGACTGGATCTCGCGACTTAGTCAAGCCGCGAGGTCAAGCTGCGAGCCACCCCTGTTTTGTAGAATTCTGACGTTTCACATTCCTCTCCACTCCAGTATAAATACCCCTATTACCCACGATTGAAAGAGAGCTTCCAGAGAGAATTTTGAGAGAGAAACCCTAAAGAAAAACCAGATTGTTTCACCCACAATCTCTACCTTAGAATCTCTTCAAATTCCTCAACTCTCTTCCTCTCCATTGTCAAATCCTTGAGAGGCATTATACCAAACCTGGTTCTCACCATCATCATCACTGTGAGACAGTTGTTTGGATTTCTGGGAAGCAGTTAGGAAGGAGCTAATCTTCATTGGTTGATGCTACGGTCTAGTAGCGGAATCCGGGAAGCTAGAAAAGAAAAAGGTTCGGCGCAACCTCGTTGGAGCAAGAAGTTTGGAGGGCTTAGGTGCACTGGGTAGATTAGGCTTGGAGGGTCTATTGCTGTCCTTGTATCCCAACTATATTTTCTAGTGGATTGATTACCGCTTGGAGGGCGGCGGAGAGGTTTTTCGCCGAGGGCTTCGGTTTCCTCTTCGATAACACATCGCGTGTTGTCTTTGTGTTTGCATCTTCCTTCCTCTCTATCTTTGCCTTTTATTTATCTGCTGTGGATTTTATTCTGTTATGGCTTAGATAGTTTTTTTAATCAATTTCGTATGATAGCATTTGTTAAGTTTCCGCACACTTGTTGTTTGACATATTACTTGAATTGATTAAGTTTTAATTTGGGGGTCTAAACGTTCAAAGGTGTTTTTACACGTTTTTGAACTTTCAATTGGTATCAGAGCGGGTACACTGATATTGGTTTCATTACCATTGTGTGATCCTTGACTCCCTTTTGAGATGGATAGGTCTCAATCCCTAAATGCACCTCCATATTTTGATGGTAGTAATTATGCATTTTGGAAGGTTCGAATGAGAGCTTTTCTGTGTTCTATTGATGAATCCGTTTGGGATGCTGTTGAGATTGGTTGGACCAAACCAGAGGCAGCAAAATCCACATGGGATAAGGCAGCACTTGCTGCATCTAATGCTAACAGTAAATCACTCAATGCTATTTTCTGTGGTGTGTCTCCAGATGAATTTCACAGGATTTCTCATATTACCGTGGCCAAAGAAGCATGGGAGATTTTGGAACTACCTATGAAGGCACGAAGAAAGTGAAAGACACCAAGTTACAAATGCTGACCACTCGGTTTGAGGAGCTCAAAATGAGTGAGGATGAGTCTTTTGACTCTTTCTATGGGAAGTTAAATGAAGTGGTTGTCAGCAAGTTCAACTTGGGGGAGAAAACGGAGGACTCGAAGATTGTAAGGAAGATCCTTCGATCATTGCCGGAAAGCTTCCGAGCTAAAGTGACAGCAATTGAAGAGAGCAAGGACCTCGATGACATCAAAGTGGAAGAGCTGGTTGGTTCTCTGCAGACTTATGAGATGTCACTGCCCAATCAACGGAAGAGTAAATCTCTTGCTCTAAAGACCATTAATGAGAAGGTGGAAGATCAAGACTCATCGGGAGAAGATGTGATTGACAAAGATGTTGCATACCTTGTCAAAAATTTCAAAAAGTTTTTGAAATTCAAAAACAATGGCAAATTTGATGATAAAAGAAAATTCCAAAGTTCTGGAAGGGAGAAAAGGGAATTCAAAAGGAAAGATGGAAAACAATCCCAACCTACACAAGGTGTCACTTGTTTCGAAAGTAACGGGCATGGACACTTCAAAAAGGAATGTCCGAATTATTTGAAATCGAAAGGTAAAGTGTATGCCACGACCTTGAGTGACTCGGATTCGTCTGACTCAGAGTCTGAAGAGAGCTGTGATGGAGAGGGGAACTATTCGGCTTTTATGACTATTGCTCATGTTGAGTCTTCAGATGAGCTGAATCTGCTTGTGCGAGACCTTGGAGAACATAGTGATGATGAATCACTAGGACTTATTGAAGAATCGGATGCTGAAGAAGATGGAAGCACAGCGAATCTTCAGGAGAAGTATAACTCACTCTTGGAGAAGTCCGGGGAATACACAAGGGTGGCCAAGGCTGCTGTGAGAAAAATGAAGAAGGCTGAGGAGGACTACAAAAGTCTCCTAATCCGATATAAGGAGGCCAAATGTGAGATAGAAACTCTGAATGGAGAGTTGTCCGAAACTTACACAAAAGTAAGATTTCTTGAGAGTGAGGTTGTGCAAGCAAATGCTAGAGTAGAGAGGGTCACCACCAAGAAGCTAGATGATGTAATCTCATCTCAAAAGAGCTTCTCAGACAAATCCGGATTGGGATATACCGGAGGAGGTAGTTCGTCTGGAAATGTCAGTAAAGGAGTGAAGTTTGTAAAGGCTGAAGCTCCAGTTGTAGCTAACCTTAATGGTGAGAAGCTCGAGGTGGAGGAGAAGAAGAATTTGGTGAACCAACGGATGTTAAATCCTCGCAACCAGTTTGCAGGCAGATCTGAATCTCGTGCCAAGTCACGTCCTCGACCACAAAGAGGTCCTAGAGGAACCTATGTGTGCCACTATTGCGGACTTTAAGGGCATACTCGACCAAATTGCCAAAAGTTGAGAGCAAAGAATAGTGCAACTCCTCAAAGGTCAGGAGGACCTAGAAATGATAGAAGAATTTGGGCTGGAGATCAATCTAGAGATCAGAATGGTGATCCCGGAATGATGAACGTGATGAAGATGATTGGTGCATTCACCAACTGCTTAGAAAGCTTCTCACGAAGGTTTGAAAGCCCTAACTCCCGTACCCAATCCTATAAGGAAAACACCCCAAACGCAAGTGACGTGAGGGTGAATAAGGGTACTCATGCATAAGCATTACAACATGTCCATGCATTAATACTTCCTATGCTTTGTGACTATGTTTGTTTGTTTTGCTTGCTATTTTTGCTGTTTGATTGTTTGCTTGTCTACTTGTGAATATATTTAATTTTGTCGTATCAATCTTTTTGTTTATTGTGTCAAAAATCCAAAAACCACATAAAAATTAGAAAATCAAAAAGCTTGATTGACTTTGTTGAGCTTTTGTCTCAAAACTTGTTTTGCCTTGTACCTTTGTGCTAATGGCTTTGTGCATTTTCGAACATTACTTGTTTTCATGCACTTATATCTCTGTGGGAAAAATCTTGAAATCTTTGTGATTGTTGTAAATAGATCTTCAAACTTGTCATGAATGATTAGTGAATGGTTTTGTTGATCTTGAGACTTGCATAGACTTGTGTCTATATATCTTCCCACTCTTTATTTTTGTTTTGTTAAAAAGAGCTCACCAAATGTAAATCTCCAAATGAAAAGAGATATTGAGCTGCAAAAGCCTGTCGCACATTCTAGTATTTGACTAGGAAAAAGGGTAAGCGACCTTATATTGAAGTAAATGTTTATTCAAAAAGCCAAAGGCTTATTCCTTAAAGTGAAATATCATATATCACTCTCACAATGAGAGGTGATTGACTCAAAAAGATCAAAAAGATCAATTGTTTTGATTGAAAGTGGAGTCAAATGTAAAGCTCCAAATCTTGTTATCAAGTGTATGTGGGAGGTCATATATACATATTTCTATAATTGAGATGGGTCACATGATCTAGTGCTAATTGTGTATGCCTTGGTTGAATTGATCATTGAAGCTTCACATTAGACGAAGGACTATCTAATTGTTGATATCCACACACAACACACAAGTTTATGTTCAATAAATGCCATATTCATTTGTGTGATTGTACTTGATGAAATGTGTTTTCACATGCTCAATCTTTGTTAATTCAAGCACAAAAAGATTTTTGAATGTTTTAGGTGTCTTTGGAAAGTATTTTGTTTGAAAAATCTGAAAATTTCAAAAATCCAGTTTTGCCCTGTTTTGGCGGCTCAGTCGCGGGTATGTCAAGTCGCGAGCCTCAGTCGCACCTTCGCTGGTCATTTTTGGCGACTTGTTCGAGAATGGAAGGTCCAGTCGCGAGGTTCACTCAGAGATTTTCGCGGCTCAGCTCGCGACTCACTCGCGGGTAGACTTTCCAGTCGCGAAAAACACTTAGAAAAATTTTCAGAATTTTGTTCTTGAGTGCTTTGGCGGCTTGAGCTGGCGACTGTGTGGCGACTTAATCCAGTCGCGAAATTCGCGTGTTTGGCAGAAATAGGAGCAGTTTTAAAACTTGTTTCAGTTTTCCCTCGAACATTTGTAACTGTTCATCTTCTCTCTAGACTTCCTCCTCTCCAAACACTCTGTGAACCCATTTTCAAACCTCATTGGTGCTTCATTTCTTATCCAAATCATCAAGAAAAGGTATGGGTTTTTGCTTTCTCAATCTCATTTTCGATTTTACTGGTTTTTCCTGCTGATGTTTGGGTTGATATGGTGTACGATATACTTCTCTCATATGAAATGGGTATGGCGGGTCTTGTTTGATATTGTTCTCATCTGATTTCATGTTGAATGGTCAAAATGTGATTTTCATTGTTCTGATATTTGCCTATTATTGAGTCTGAAAATCTTTTGTTAACTGGGTTTGGTGTCTATTTGACTTACTCATTTCACTTGCTTAAGCATTGTTTCTGATAATGATATTGGTTACTGATTTTTTTTAACCTTGTACTCTAGTATGGATGATTGGGTTCTTCATGTTGAAATATTTTCCCTTGCTCATATCTCTGATGGAGTATTTTATGTTATCTGCTCTAAATGTTCGAATGCTGTATCTGTTTGCATATCATGGTCTTGATAACCTGTCTCAGTGACAGTTGTTAGTTGTTTTGTCCATCTATATCTTTGTGCACTATCACCATATTGCTGCACCTATCATTTTGTGATCCTGTGTTTTGTTGGTAGTTGGGTTGAGACTGCAATATCTCCAATTTGTGCTTAAATTTTGAAATTTTGTTTACTCTGAATCTTGTTGACATTTACCTTGTGTGGTATTGCTGTTTGGTTCTTTGCTGTGGGCCTGTTCTCTTGCAGATGTCTCGTCGATCTTCCAGGGGTAAAGACATTGTTGCTGATGAACCAGCAACACCAGTTGCCAAAAGGACACGTTTATCATCTCAGGCTTCTCAAGACCCCAATGAGGATAGGTTCAGACTTCCTCTGAACTCACACGCCTACTCAAACGTGTTTGACAAGTCATCCACTATAGTGGAACGGGTGGTCGAGTTTAATACCTTATGGACCACTTTCATCCCTCGAATCTTTGAGAAACGAGATTGGGCAAACTTGTTCGGGAACTTTGAAGATCCAATGGATGAGCTGGTTAAAGAATACTTCTCCAATGCAACTGATCTTGGACCTGAGCTCATTTTCTAGGTGAGAGGAACAGAGTTTTGTGTTAACCCAAACTCCATCGCAGATCTTCTCAACATCACCAGACCTCAGAATGTGAATATGACTCCTTACGATGAACGAAATCCAGAAGTTGGAGAAATTTTACAAATCCTAGGATACGATCATGAAGTATCCAGTGCAGGAACCTCCATCAGCACCGCAAAGTTTGCACCCGAGTTGACCACACTGAAGTTGATCATGCTCACCAATCTCTACCCGTTGTCCAACACTACATTCATCAATCTTGGGAGAGCTCTATTTCTTTGTGACCTCATTACAGGAGCTCCCATTGACATATGTGCTCACATCTACTACATCTTGAGGAAGACCGCATGTCGATCTGCAGCTCGAGGAATTATTCCATTTTGCAGTCTCATCATGAAGCTCATTCTTCGTGAAGGCATTAATCCTCCTGCAGATGGAAAAATGTTGACACTTCAACGTCCCATTTCCTTGTTCACTCTTCAAGCTAGCAGAAGTCACTCCTCTAAATCACCAAGGAGTGCTCACATCTCTCCGGTCACTCCATCTGCCCCTGACTCAGAGACACCTGCACATACCACATCTTCATCACGTGCTGTTCCTGAAGCTTCACCGGCTAATATTCCGCAAGCACCTACTGCTCCTCATACTGATAGAGTCGGCAGTGTACTTGAGCATATTCAGAAACGCGTTGATGAGCTTGTGGCACTTCTCTACTCCACCAACAACCATGTTCAAATGCGTCTCGAGACTATGGAGACTCAGCTAGATGATATTCAACGAAAGTTGGACGAGAGCCTTTAGCTATTCATGCCAAAAAGGGGGAGAGCATTCAGTAAGGGGGAGATAAGTTCAAAGGGAAGTGTGCAATGATAGGGGGAGTACACACATACTCACATACTTGTGTTTTTAGTCTAATCCTCTAAACTTATGGTTTTAGGTTTATGCTTGTTGGGTACTATTTAATTCTGTTTTTATGGGTTTGATAC
Organism: Quercus engelmannii; assembly: GCA_029955605.1. Classification (NCBI taxonomy): domain Eukaryota; kingdom Viridiplantae; phylum Streptophyta; class Magnoliopsida; order Fagales; family Fagaceae; genus Quercus; species Quercus engelmannii. Next base: position 49,586,532 of record JARPSG010000010.1, read on the forward strand.
ACTATGTTTTTGGTGTATTGTTTCTAACTCTTAACTTATACTCTTGTTTTAAAGTTTAATATATTTTGATGATGTTATTCAGGATGTTTGTGTTTGTACCCATATGCTTATGTAAGCTTTTAGGGTTTATGTCTTTTGCATAGTTTGTAGGCTTTATGGTATGTACCTTGCTTAGTGCAGCCTTTATGCTATGTTGAAATCAGTACTTTAATCTAAATGGTATGCATTTTGGTTTATGTACTGTCACTCTTGTGCCCTTGTAGGATTGTTCCTAGATGCATATGTCTTGTGTGCTATGCATTGGTTGAGTGTTGAGCATACAAGTGTCTTGCCTTGTGCATGTCAACTTGTATGTCCTTGTGTTCATTCCAAGTGTGAATGAGCACTGTGATCACTACATTGTGGTGATTCACTTGGTTGATCAAGCCATGGTTTGTTTCATAACTCCATCTTTGCTTGATCACATATTGCCTGTTTCATATGCATTTTATAATTTTCTGCTTACAATGATCATGGTGTATTGTTGTGTTTCAGGAGTATTATGTTCATATGATTCAAGTGCTTCACAGCTTCTAGAGTTAGGTGTGAGTGAGTTTTGTTCAACTGTTCCCAACTCACATGTTAAGTCTAGAGTCTGTTTTAGGGTTTTGTCATGGAATAGCCAAAGGGAGAGATTGTAAGGTTGAATTTATTCAACCATCTAATTGGCTTTATTCCGTGCCAAATTTGCTTGTAATTCAGCATTTAGTAACCTTGTATTTAGGTGGGTTTGATGTAAGGGTAGTGAGTGAGATAGAGTGAAGTTTGCTCAAGAGTGTGCAAGAAAACAGAGTCTCGCGGCTGGGTCTCGCGGGTGACTCGCGGGTGACTCGCGGCTTCAAGCCGCCAGAAGCAACCTCACGTGCCAAGCATGCTGGAAGATGAACAGTCTGCTAGCTGGAGCACTACAGGACAAAACAGGACAACTGGCCATACGGTTATCTCGCGACTGGATCTCGCGACTTAGTCAAGCCGCGAGGTCAAGCCGCGAGCCACCCCTGTTTTGTAGAATTCTGACGTTTTACATTCCTCTCCACTCCAGTATAAATACCCCTATTACCCACGATTGAAAGAGAGCTTCCAGAGAGAATTTTGAGAGAGAAACCCTAAAGAAAAACCAGATTGTTTCACCCACAATCTCTACCTTAGAATCTCTTCAAATTCCTCAACTCTCTTCCTCTCCATTGTCAAATCCTTGAGAGGCATTATACCAAACCTGGTTCTCACCATCATCATCACTGTGAGACAGTTGTTTGGATTTCTGGGAAGCAGTTAGGAAGGAGCTAATCTTCATTGGTTGATGCTATGGTCTAGTAGCGGAATCCGGGAAGCTAGAAAAGAAAAAGGTTCGGCGCAACCTCGTTGGAGCAAGAAGTTTGGAGGGCTTAGGTGCACTGGGTAGATTAGGCTTGGAGGGTCTATTGCTGTCTTTGTATCCCAACTATATTTTCTAGTGGATTGATTACCGCTTGGAGGGCGGCGGAGAGGTTTTTCGCCGAGGGCTTCGGTTTCCTCTTCGATAACACATCGCGTGTTGTCTTTGTGTTTGCATCTTCCTTCCTCTCTATCTTTGCCTTTTATTTATCTGCTGTGGATTTTATTCTGTTATGGCTTAGATAGTTTTTTTAATCAATTTCGTATGATAGCATTTGTTAAGTTTCCGCACACTTGTTGTTTGACATATTGCTTGAATTGATTAAGTTTTAATTTGGGGGTCTAAACGTTCAAAGGTGTTTTTACACGTTTTTGAACTTTCAGGTTCAATTATTAATAATAAAAATGGACTTATATGTGTAAATTGTCTAAATTAATGATAGTTGTGGGAGGAAACTTAGTCTCGAACCCCAATCAAGTATTGTCCTCTTCGGAATTAGCAGCATGGGATGCAGGCCTATTCCTCAAGGTTTTGCTCAATCTCATATTGGGGAGAGACGCCTCCCACCCTTGCCTTATAAGCACTTGGCCTAAGGAAGGGTGTACCATAGTGTGTGATCACATTGATGTGCAACAGTAAAGTAACTACGTCTTTTGCTTAGTTCACCCTTCTCCAATAGTCCAATGTACAACATTGTCATTTGACAGTTTTTAATTAATGAAACTAATGACCTTTCCACGGCTGCAACATCAGTTAAATTATTCAGCAAAAATATTTTTCTAATAAATCAATTTAATTTTGTACACATTAATTTACAACAAATATTTTTTTATTATTATAAATTTACAACATTTGAGCAGATACTAATTTTGCTTGGTTTTCCCTCCCATTCTCATCCCTTTGACACAACATTTTTAAGGGGAAAATGGGCAAATGCCCCTTTTTAAAAAAAAAAAAAAATCCAGCATTTTGCTTTCTTTCCTAAACTGATTAGGAAAATGCCTCTCTTTTGAAACTCGATTTTTTCAAAATCGAGTTATTAAAAAAAAAAAAAAATTTATGGAGCCCTATAGTGGCGTTTTAAGAAGCCTATAGTGACGTTTTAAAGACCTATAGTAGCATTTTATAACTCGATATATATGAAGTCGAGTTACATGCAATTTTTTTTTCTTTTTTTATACCTATAACTGGACTTAATGGAGATCGAGTTACAAAACGTCACTATAGGTCCTTAAAATGTCACTATAAGATCCTTAAAAACGCCACTATAGGGCTTAACTCGATTTTGAGACAATCGAGTTTCAAAAGAATGGCATTTTCCTAATTAGTTTGGAAAAGAGAGTAAAATGCTGAATTGTTTTTTTAAAGAGGGCAAAAGCCAATTTTTTCCACATTTTTAAGCGACAATTCTCATTACATGAAACTAATGCCCAGTCTTTGCTTGAAGCATCAGCTTAATAGATCACAAATGAAGCTAATTCAACCGAACCTTAAAATGGCCATGTAGTTGCTGTAATGAACATGGTTGAATCATATATTACAAAGTATTAGATTGAGACTACCCAGGCATTCAGCGATATCCCTACTCCCATAACTGCTTCAGATTGGCTGAAATCACAAACGTGTATTTCATGATGTAACTTAAAGAAAATTCAATGCAAAAATAAATATGAATGATAAATATGAAAAATATTTTTGATACACTAAACCTATATGTATATATATTGATTTCAATAATTAATAGTAAAAATCCTTCAACAAATATTTAGCAAGATTGAAACCTACAGGATCCTGAAAACCTTACTCTAGAAGATTCAAGGGATTCAAAGGGGGTGTAAGAAGATACTCTATACACAATTATACACACATCATATTAGAAAACATTAAAAAAATTTAAAAGAAAATAAAGAAAGATAATGAAGTGAAAGAATGACACGACTTATTCTTCAAAGCAAAAACTGATCAAAAGTGATTCGCTTCTACTAGGTATGTTAAATTTGAATAGATTATCAAGTATATTTCCAAATAATTATCATGTGATGGAGGGTGATACTTCATACCACATCATTCTAGGCCACTCTTGCCTTCATGCTCACAAAGGTGTGGCCTCCACTTATCATCAGTGTGCGAAAGATGTTTGGCAAGGTAAGTCTGTAACTATGAGGCCATTAGAATGCCTTATGATAGAGTAGAGCTTCATTATGCAGAGGCAGTCCTGTACCAAGAATTCAAACTTGAAGGGAAGAACAGGAATTTGAACCTTAAGTCACCCTACATTGCACACTTAGAAGTCTAACTTGCACGTACAGGGTGTAATATATAAAAAGTAATACTTATTTAAAGTATTGTCAATATTTTTTAAAGATTTCTACAAGTATTTAAAAAAAAAATATTATCTCTACAAATATATCATTCTAATTTTTCTATTTTGTGTTTGATTAATATTTTTTTTAAGGTCTTATCAAAATTTTTTTTTTTTTTTAAGGTGAACTATATCCTTCTAACTTTTGGTGTAGTGTATATATAACTATATAAGTTACAAATTTATTGTTCAAATTTCTCATCTCTTAAGAAATAAGGAGATTATCGTGATAAACAAACTTTTCACAAAATTACAATGTTATCTTAAACAAAATTATAACGAAACCAAAGGAATAAAAGATAGACTTTATAATTTATAATAAAGTAACACTTATTTCAAGTATTGTCAATATTTTTTAAAGATTTCTACAAGTATTTAAAAAAAAAATTATCTCTACAAATATATCATTCTAATTTTTCTATTTTCTGTTTGATTAATATTTTTTTAAGGTCAACTATATCCTTCTAACTTTTGGTGTAGTGTATATATAACTAACTTTATAAGTTACAAATTTATTGTTCAAATTTCTCATCTCTTAAGAAATAAGGAGATTATCATGATAAACAAACTTTTCACAAAATTACAATGTTATCTTAAACAAAATTAAAATGAAACCAAAGGAAGAAAAGATAGACTTTATAATTTATAAGAATTTATTATTCAAAAATTGGTAGGTATATTCAAATTCATAGCCATGTAGATTGTGCTTTGATATAAACTCAAATTCCTATTTTCAAAAAAAAGAAGTATTAACTCAAACCAAAATTCAACCAAAGTTGTAAAAGAGAGATTGGAATTTTTGATGAGAAATTAAAAAAGCACAATACCAAAACACATCATCAACCTTAATTAGAGTTAAAAGAAAGAACAAAAATTCACCCAGAGAGAGAGAGGGAGAGGGAGAGAGTACTCATAGTTTTTGTGTGGCAAAAATATGGATTGAATGAGAGAAATGATATCGAATTTATACAAAATAAAATAGGAATAAGAAAAGTCAATTTATAGGAAAGAAAAAATGATGAAGGAAGTGTAAGGGTGAAGTAGAGAGTAGTAGGGAGGTAAAAAGGTAGTGGGAGAAGGGAAATGTTGGAAGAAGTGTGGCCGTAAGACTAATAGGGAGAAAAATAGGGTTTTTGGTTTTGTTTTTGTTTTTGTTTTTGTTTTTGTTGAGAGTATTGACAAGAAAAGTTTAAAACATAAAAGATTGAGTTGCAAAATTTATTGCATGCATGCACGTGCGCATGCACATACACATGCATGACACACAATGTTGAAAGGAACTTTCAATATAGGCAATAGATAATTAGAGTTTATGATGACAAGTAGTCCATCACATTGGCCACAAAGAATAAATTTTGCAATAAACAATCGACAAAGATGGAAAACCAAAAAAAAAAAAAAAAAAAAGACTAGTGACGTGTTTGTTGATGTAGCTCAACAGAAATGTAACAATAATAAATGCAACGCTTCAACTTTTAGATAAGATTTCTACAAGTTTTTTTTATTTTTTTTTATCTTTTTATCTCTACAAATATATCATTCTTTTTTTGTATTTGATTAACATTTTTTTAAGGTGAACCATATCCTTCTAACTTTTGGTGTAGTGTATTTATAACTAAATTTTATAAGTTTCAAATTTATTATTCAAATTTCTTGAAAGTTCAAAAACGTGTAAAAACACCTTTGAACGTTTAGACCCCCAAATTAAAACTTAATCAATTCAAGCAATATGTCAAACAACAAGTGTGCGGAAACTTAACATATGCTAACATACGAAATTGATTAAATACTATCTAAGCCATAATAAAATAAAATCCACAGCAGATAAATTAAAGGCAAAGATAGAGGAAGGAAGATGCAAACACAAAGACAACACGCGATGTGTTATCGAAGAGGAAACCGAAGTCCTCGGCGAAAAACCTCTCCGCCGCCCTCCAAGCGGTAATCAATCCACTAGAAAATATAGTTGGGATACAAGGACAGCAATAGACCCTCCAAGCCTAATCTACCCAGTGCACCTAAGCCCTCCAAGCTTCTTGCTCCAACGAGGTTGCGCCGAACCTTTTTCTTTTCTAGCTTCCCGGATTCCGCTACTACACCGTAGCATCAACCAATGAAGATTGGCTCCTTCCTAACTGCTTCCCAGATATCCAAACGACTGTCTCACAATGAAGATGATGGTGAGAACCAGGTCTGGTATAATGCCTCTCAAGGGTTTAACAATGGAGAGGAAGAGAGATGAGGAATTTGAAGAGATTCTAAGGTAGAGATTGTGGGTGAAACAATCTGGTTTTTCTTTAGGGTTTCTCTCTCAAAATTCTCTCTGGAAGCTCTCTTTCAATCGTGGGTAATAGGGGTATTTATACTTGAGTGAAGAGGAATGCGAAACGTCAGAATTCTACAAAACAGGGGTGGCTCGCGGCTTGACCTCGCGGCTTGACTGAGTCGCGAGATCCAGTCGCGAGATAACCGTATGCCAGTTGTCCTGTTTTGTCCTGTAGTGCTCCAGCTAGCAGACTGTTCACCTTCCAGCATGCTTGGCACGTGAGGTTGCTTCTGGCGGCTTGAAGCCGCGAGTCACCCGCGAGACCCAGCCGCGAGACTCTGTTTTCTTGCACACTCTTGAGCAAACTTCACTCTATCTCACTCACTACCCTTACATCAAACCCACCTAAATACAGGGTTACTAAATGCTGAATTACAAGCAAATTTGGCACGGAATAAAGCCAATTAGATGGTTGAATAAATTCAACCTTACAATCTCCCCCTTTGGCTATTCCGTGACAAAACCCTAAAACAGACTCTAGACTTAACATGTGAGTTGGGAACAGTTGAACAAAACTCACTCACACCTAACTCTAGAAGCTGTGAAGCACTTGAATCATATGAACATAATACTCCTGAAACACAACAATACACCATGATCATTGTAAGCAGAAAATTATAAAATGCATATGAAACAGGCTATATGTGATCAAGCAAAAATGGAGTAAAGAAACAAACCATGGCTTGATCATCCAAGTGAACACCACAAAGTAGTGATCACAGTGCTCATTCACACTTGGAATGAACACAAGGACATACAAGTTGACATGCACAAGGCAAGACACTTGTATGCACAACACTCAACCAATGCATATCACACAAGGCATATGCATCTAGGAACAATCCTACAAGGGCACAAGAGTGACAGTACATAAACCAAAATGCATAACATTTAGATTAGAGTACTGATTTCAACATAGCATAAAGGCTGCACTTAAGCAAGGTACAAACCATAAAGCCTACAAACTATGCAAAACACATAAACCCTAAAAGCTTACATAAGCACATGGGTACAAACACACAAACATCTGAATAACATCATCAAAATATATTAAACTTTAAAACAGGAGTATAAGTTAAGAGTTAGAAACAATACACCAAAAACATAGTGTGTCAAACCCCATAAAAACAGAATTAAATAGTACCCATCAAGCACAAACCTAAAACCATAAGTTTAGAGAATTAGACTAAAAACAAAAGTATGTGAGTATGTGTGTACTCCCCCTATCACTGCACACTTCCCTTTGAACTTATAACTTATCTCCCCCTTTCTGAATGCTCTCCCCCTTTTTGGCACGAATAGCTAAAGGCTCTCGTCCAACTTTCGTTGAATCTCATCTAGCTGAGTCTCCATAGTTTCGAGACGCATTTGAACATGGTTGTTGGTGGAGTAGAGAAGTGTCACAAGCTCATCAACGCGTTTCTGAATATGCTCAAGTATACTGTCGACTCTATCAGTATGAGGAGCAGTAGGTGCTTGCGGAATATTAGCCGGAGAAGCTTCAGGAACTGCACGTGAGGAAGATGTGGTATGGGCAGGGGTCTCTGAATCAGGGGCAGATGGAGTGAACGGAGAGATGTGAGCACTCCTTGGTGATTTAGAGGAGTGACTTCTGCTAGCTTGAAGAGTGAAGAGGGAAATGGGACGTTGACGTGTCAACAGTTTTCCATCTGCAGGAGGGTTAATGCCTTCACGAAGAATGAGCTTCATGACGAGACTGCAAAATGGAATAACCCCTCGAGCTGTAGATCGACATGCGGTCTTCCTCAATAGGTAGTAGATGTGAGCACATATGTCAATGGGAGCTCCGGTAATGAGGTCACACAGAAATAGAGCTCTCCCAAGATTGATGAATGTAGTGTTGGACAATGGGTAGAGATTTGTGAGCATGATCAACTTCAGTGTGGTCAGTTCGGATGCAAACTTTGCGGTGCTGATGGAGGTTCCTGCACTTGATACTTCATGATCGTATCCAAGGATTTGTAAAATTTCTCCAACTTCCGGATTTCGTTCATCATAAGGAGTCAGATTCACATTCGGAGGTCTGGTGATGTTGAGAAGATCTGCGATGGAGTTTGGGTTAACACAAAACTCTGTTCCTCTCACCCAGAAAATGAGATGAGGTCCAAGATCAGTTGCATTTGAGAAGCATTCTTTGACCAGCTCATCCATTGGATCATCAAAGTTCCCGAACAAGTTTGCCCAGTCTCGTTTCTCAAAGATTCGAGGGATGAAAGTGGTCCCTAAGGTATTAAACTCGACCACCCGTTCCACTATAGTGGATGACTTGTCAAACACGTTCGAGTAGGCGTGTGAATTCAGAGGAAGTCTGAACCTATCCTCATTGGGGTCTTGAGAAGCCTGAGATGATAAACGTGTTCTTTTGGCAACTGGTGTTGCTGGTTCATCAGCAACAATGTCTTTACCCCTAGAAGATCGACGAGACATCTGCAAGAAAACAGGCCCACAGCGAAGAACCAAACAGCAATACCACACAAGATAAATGTCAACAAGATTCAGAGTAAAACAAAATTTCAATATTTAAGCACAAATTAGAGATAATGCAGTCTCAACCCAACTACCAACAGAACACAAGATCACAAAATGGTATTTGCAGCAATATGGTGATAGTGCACAAAGATATAGAAGGACAAAGCAACTAACAACTGTCACTGAGACAGATTATCAAGACCATGATATGCAAACAGATACAGCATTCGAACATGAAGAGCAGAGAACATAAAATACACCATCAGAGATATGAACAAGGGAAAATATTTCAATCATGAAGAACCCAATCATCCATACCAGAGTACATGGTTAAAGAAAATCAGTAACCAAAATCATTATCAGAACCAATGCTTGAGCCAGTGAAATGAGTAAGACAAATGAACACCAAACCCATTTAACAAAATATTTTCAGACTCAAAAATAGGCACATATCAGAACAATGAAAATCACATTTGAACCAATCAACATGAAATCAGATGAAAACAATATCAAACAAGACCCGCCATACCCATTTCATATGAGAGAAGAATATCAAACACAATATCAACCCAAACAACAGCAGGGACAACCAGTAAAAGCGAGAATGAGATTGAGAAAACAAAAACCCATACCTTTTCTTTATGATTTGGATGAGAAATGAAGCACCAATGAGGTTTTGAAAAATGGGTTTGCAGAGCGTTTGGAAAGGAGGAAGTTTTGAGAGAAGATGAACAGTTACAAATGTTCGAGGGAAAAACTGAAACAAGTTTTAAAAACTGCTCTTATTTCTGCCAAACACGCGAATTTCGCGACTGGAGTAAGTCGCCACACAGTCGCCAGATCAAGCCGCCAAAGCACTCAAGAACAAAATTTTGAAAAATTTTTCTAAGTGTTTTTCGCGACTGGAAGGTCTACCCGCGAGTGAGTCGCGAGCTGAGCCGCGAAAATCTCTGAGTGAACCTCGCGACTGGACCTTCCACCCGCGAACAAGTCGCCAAAAATGACCAGCGAAGGTGCGACTGAGGCTCGCGACTTGACACACCCGCGACAGAGCCGCCAAAACAGGGCAAAACAGGCTTTTTGAAATTTTCAGATTTTTCAAACAAAATACTTTCCAAAAACACCTAAAACACTCAAAAATCTTTTTGTGCTTGAATTAACAAAGATTGAGCATGTGAAAACACATTTCAACAAGTACAATCACACAAATGAATATGGCATTTATTTGAACATAAACTTGTGTGTTGTGTGTGGATATCAACCATGAGATAGTCCGTCGTCTAATGTGAAGCTTCAATGATCAATTCAACCAAGGCATACACAATTAGCACTAGATCATGTGACCCATCTCAATTATAGAAATATGTATATATGACCTCCCACATAAACTTGACAACATAATTTGGAGCTTTGCATTTGACCCACTTTCAATCAACACAATTGATCTTTTTGATCTTTTTGAGACAGTCACCTCTCATTGTGAGAGTGATAAATGATATTTCACTTTAATGAATAAGCCTTTGGCTTTTTGAATAAACATTCATTTCAATATAAGGTCGCTTACCCTTTTTCCTAGTCAAATACTAGAATGTGCGACAGGCTTTTGCAGCTCTATATCTCTTTTCATTTGGAGATTTACATTTGGTGAGCTCTTTTTAACAAAACAAAAATAAAGAGTGGGAAGATATATAGACACAAGTCTATGCAAGTCTCAAGATCAACAAAACCATTCACTAATCATTCATGACAAGTTTGAAGATCTATTTACAACCATCACAAAGATTTCAAGATTTCTCCCACAGAGATATACGTGCATAAAAACAAGTAATGTTCGAAAATGCACAAAGCCATTAGCACAAAGGTACAAGGCAAAACAAGTTTTGAGACAAAATCTCAACAAAGTCAATCAAGCTTTTTGATTTTCCAATTTTTTTTTATGTGGTTTTTGGATTTTTGACACAATAAACAAAAAGATTGATACGACAAACAAAAAAAAATTCACAAGAAGACAAGCAATCAATTAAACAGCAAAAATAGCAAGCAAAACAAACAAACATAGTCACAAAGCATAGGAAGTATTAATGCATGGACATGTTATAATGCTTATGCATGAGTACCCTTAATCACCCTCACATCACTTGCGTTTGGGGTGATTTCCTTATAGGATTGGGTACGGGAGTTAGGGCTATCAAACCTTCGTGAGAAGCTTTCCAAGCAGTTGGTGAAAGCACCAATCATCTTCATCACGTTCATCATTCCGGGATCACCATTCTGATCTCTAGATTGATCTCCAGCCCAAATTCTCCTATCATTTCTGGGTCCTCCTGACCTTTGAGGAGTTGCACTATTCCTTGCTTTCAACTTTTGACAATTCGGTCGAGTATGCCCTTGAAGTCCGCAATAGTGGCACACATAGGTTCCTCTAGGACCTCTTTGTGGTCGAGGACGTGACTTCGCACGAGATTCAGATCTGTCTGCATACTGATTGCGAGGATTTGACATCCGTTGGTTCACCAAATTCTTCTTCTCCTCCACCTCAAGCTTCTCCCCACTAAGGTTAGCCACAACTGGAGCTTCAGCCTTTACAAACTTCACTCCTTTACTAACATTTCCAGACGAACTCCCTCCTCCGGTATATCCCAATCCGGACTTGTCTGAAAAGTTCTTTTGAGATGAGATAACTTCATCAAGCTTCCTGGTGGTCACCCTCTCCACTTTGGCATTAGCTTGCACAACCTCACTCTCAAGAAACCTTACTTTTGTGTAAGCTTCGGACAACTCTCCATTCAGAGTTTCTATCTCGCATTTGGCCTCCTTATATCGGATTAGGAGACTTTTGTAGTCCTCCTCAGCTTTCTTCATTTTTCTCACAGCTGCCTTGGCCACTCTTGTGTATTCCCCGGACTTCTCCAAGAGTGAGTTATACTTCTCTTGAAGATTCGCTGTGCTGCCATCTTCTTCAGCATCCGATTCTTCAATAAGTCCTAGTGATTCATCATCACTATGTTCTCCGAGGTCTTGCACAAGCAGATTCAGCTCCTCTGAAGACTCAACATGAGCAATAGTCATAAAAGCCGAATAGTTCCCCTCACCATCACAGCTCTCTTCAGATTCTGAGTCAGACGAATCCGAGTCACTCAAGGTCGTGGCATACACTTTACCTTTCGATTTCAAATAATTCGGACATTCCTTCTTGAAGTGTCCATGCCCGTTACACTCAAAACAAGTGACACCTTGTGTAGGTTGGGATTCTTTTCCATCTTTCCTTTTGAAATCCCTTTTCTCCCTTCCAGAACTTTGGAATCTTCTTTTATCATCAAATTTGCCATTATTTTTGAATTTCAAAAACTTTTTGAAATTTTTGACAAGGTATGCAACATCTTTGTCAATCACATCTTCTCCCGATGAGTCTTGATCTTCCACCTTCTCATTAATGGTCTTTAGAGCAAGGGATTTACTCTTCCGTGGATTTGGCAGCGACATTTCATAAGTCTGCAGAGAACCGACCAGCTCCTGCACTTTGATGTCATCGAGGTCCTTACTCTCCTCAATTGCTGTTACTTTAGCTCGAAAACTTTCCGGCAATGATCGAAGGATCTTCCTTACAATCTTCGAGTCATCCGTTTTCTCCCCCAAGTTGAATTTGCCGACAACCACTTCATTTAACTTCCCATAGAAAGAGTCAAAAGACTCATCCTCACTCATTTTGAGCTCCTCAAACCGAGTGGTCAGCATTTGTAACTTGGTGTCTTTCACTTTCTTCGTGCCTTCATAGGTAGTTTCCAAAATCTCCCATGCTTCTTTGGCCACGGTCATATGAGAAATCCTGTGAAATTCATCTGGAGACACACCACAGAAAATAGCATTGAGTGCTTTACTGTTAGCATTAGATGCAGCAAGTGCTGCCTTATCCCAAGTGGATTTTGCTGCTTCTGGTTTGGTCCAACCAATCTCAACAGCATCCCAAACGGATTCATCAATAGAACACAGAAAAGCTCTCATTCGAACCTTCCAAAATGCATAATTACTACCATCAAAATATGGAGGTGCATTTAGGGATTGAGACCTATCCATCTCAAAAGGGAGTCAAGGATCACACAATGGTAATGAAACCAATATCAGTGTACCCGCTCTGATACCAATTGAAAGTTCAAAAACGTGTAAAAACACCTTTGAACGTTTAGACCCCCAAATTAAAACTTAATCAATTCAAGCAATATGTCAAACAACAAGTGTGCGGAAACTTAACATATGCTAACATACGAAATTGATTAAATACTATCTAAGCCATAATAAAATAAAATCCACAGCAGATAAATTAAAGGCAAAGATAGAGGAAGGAAGATGCAAACACAAAGACAACACGCGATGTGTTATCGAAGAGGAAACCGAAGTCCTCGGCGAAAAACCTCTCCGCCGCCTTCCAAGCGGTAATCAATCCACTAGAAAATATAGTTGGGATACAAGGACAGCAATAGACCCTCCAAGCCTAATCTACCCAGTGCACCTAAGCCCTCCAAGCTTCTTGCTCCAACGAGGTTGCGCCGAACCTTTTTCTTTTCTAGCTTCCCGGATTCCGCTACTACACCGTAGCATCAACCAATGAAGATTGGCTCCTTCCTAACTGCTTCCCAGATATCCAAACGACTGTCTCACAATGAAGATGATGGTGAGAACCAGGTCTGGTATAATGCCTCTCAAGGGTTTAACAATGGAGAGGAAGAGAGATGAGGAATTTGAAGAGATTCTAAGGTAGAGATTGTGGGTGAAACAATCTGGTTTTTCTTTAGGGTTTCTCTCTCAAAATTCTCTCTGGAAGCTCTCTTTCAATCGTGGGTAATAGGGGTATTTATACTTGAGTGAAGAGGAATGCGAAACGTCAGAATTCTACAAAACAGGGGTGGCTCGCGGCTTGACCTCGCGGCTTGACTGAGTCGCGAGATCCAGTCGCGAGATAACCGTATGCCAGTTGTCCTGTTTTGTCCTGTAGTGCTCCAGCTAGCAGACTGTTCACCTTCCAGCATGCTTGGCACGTGAGGTTGCTTCTGGCGGCTTGAAGCCGCGAGTCACCCGCGAGACCCAGCCGCGAGACTCTGTTTTCTTGCACACTCTTGAGCAAACTTCACTCTATCTCACTCACTACCCTTACATCAAACCCACCTAAATACAGGGTTACTAAATGCTGAATTACAAGCAAATTTGGCACGGAATAAAGCCAATTAGATGGTTGAATAAATTCAACCTTACATTTCTCATCTCTTAAGGACTAAGGAGATTATCATGATAATCAAAACTCTTCACAAAATTACAATGTTATCTTAACCAAAATTAAAATGAAACCAAAGGAATGAAAGATAGACTTTATAATAATTTATTATTCAAAAATTGGTAGGTATATTCGAATTCATAGCCATGTAAATTGTGTTTTGATATAAACTCAAATTCCTACTATCAAAAAAAAAAAAAATGTATTAACTCAAGCCAAAATACAACCAAAGTTGTAAAAGAGAGAGGTGGGACTTTGTGATGAGAAATTAAAAATATATATATATGAAAGTTCAAAAATGTGTATAAACCCCTTTGAACGTTTAGACCCCCAAATTACAACTTAACCAATTCAAGCAATATGTCAAACAACAAGTGTGCGGAAAATGAACATAAGCTATAAACAAAATTGGAAATCAATCTAAGCCAATTATAAATCACATCCACAGTAGAAAATAAAAGGCAAAGATAAAGGGAAGAGAGATGCAAACACAAGGACAACACACGATGTGTTATCGAAGAGGAAACCGAAGCCCTCGGCGTAAAACCTCTCCGCCGCCTTCCAAGCGGTCAATAATCCACTAGAAAATGTAGTTGGGATACATGAATAGCAATAGACCCTCCAAGCCTAATCTACCCGATGTACCTAAGCCCTCCAAGCTTCTTGCTCCAACGAGGTTGCGCCGAACCTTTTTCTTTTCTAGCTTACCGGATTCCGCTACTAGACCGTAGCATTCGCCATCCTTGGCATCTTCCAATGCTTCCCAAAGCTCCAAAAACACTCAACACTCTAAATTGGTGTGGGTAGTGTTTGGATAGAAATCTCCTCTCAATAGGTATGACAATGAGAGAGAGAACGAGAAGAGACTACAAAGGTTTCTCTCTAAGAATGAGTAGCTCTCTCTAATTGGGTGGGTGTTTTGAAGAAACCTCTCTTAGGGTTTTTCTTTCTGAATAGCCACACATATCTTGTGGGAATGAGGGGTATTTATACTGGTGTGAGAATGGAATACGAAGAGTCAGTTTTTCCAAAAACAGGGCTGGCTGGCGACTTGACCTCGCGACTTGACTGAGTCGCGAGTTCAAGTCGCAAGCTAACTTAATGGCCAGTCTGGATTTTTGTCGTGTAGTGCTCCAGGTGGCGTGACTGTTTAGCTCCCCTGCATGCTCTGCACGTGAGCAACTTTTGGCGGCTTGCAAGCCGCGAGCCACCCGCGAGTTCTAGCCGCGAGTCTCTGCTTCACTGCACTGTCTTGAGCATTTCTTCACACTCTCTCACACACTACCCTTACATGATTCCCACCTAAATACAAGGTTTCTAAGTGCTATATTACAAGCAAATTTGTCATGGAATAAAGCCAACACATGGTTGATTAAATTCAACCTTACAATCTCCCCCTTTGACTATTCCATGACAAAACACCCTAAAACAGACTCTAGAGTTAAACGTGAGTTTAGGAACAATGGCAAAACTCACTCACACCTAAATCTAGAAACTGTGTAGCTCTTGAATCATATGAACATGAATCTCCTGAAACATAACAATACACCATGATCATTGTATGCAGAAAAGCATGAAATGCATATGAAGCAAGCAATATGTGATCAAGCAAAGATGGAGTTAAGAAACAAACCATGGCTTGATCAAACAAGCAATCACTACAAGGTAGTGATCACAATGCTCATTCACACTTGGAATGAACACTTGAACATACAAGCTAACAAGAACAATGCAAGTTACTTGTATGCCCAACACTCAACCAATGCATAATACACTAAGTATATGCATCTAGGAAAAATCCTACAAGGGCACAAGAGTGACAGTACATAAATCAAAATGCATGACATTTAGATTAAAGTACTGATTTCAACATAGCATAAAGGTTGCATTAAGCAAGGTACATACCATAAAGCCTACAAACTATGCATAAAACATTAATCCTAAAAGCTTATAAAAGCACATGGGTACAAACACATTATTTTGAATAAAAACTTAAACAATATAAACTAAAAGTGCATAAAGTTTCTCCCCTTCAAAGTGATGAGAAGCTGTGATGCACTTGGAACATATATACTTGTAACCTGAAACACTTGCACAAAACACATTAGACCCTCAAGGTAAAGCAAGTAATAAAAGGACAAGTATAATGTAACAAGCAAATTGCGATCAAGTAAACATGATGTAAAACATATGAGCAACTTGATCAAACACCAAAACAGTCATATAGAAATGACTACAATGAACACATAGCAAAGCAATTGATCATCCGAACATGCATTCAATGAAGCACAATAGCATAAGGAAGTATGAATGTCCAAAGCACAAACATGATGCAATGAGAACAACAAAGCATAACTCAAAGCACCATAAAGCCAACAAGAAAAGAAACATAACAAAATTTTCTAGTTAACACAATGTCTTCTCCCCCTTGATATATGCATCTCCACTATGGAAAATCTCTCCCCCTACAAATGTGCACGAGAAATAGAATTTCTCCCCCTCAGGATGTGCACAAGAGTCATATAGAAATGACAAAACACTCCGGTATGCTCTCCAGAGTATACTCTCCTTTTTGTCAGGAATAAACAAAGGGTCAAGGAGAAAAGAGGGCAAGAGATGAATGAACGAACAATGATAATGATGCATGAGGGGTGCAAGATGAATGAGAAAATAAAGCTCAAACCTAAGACAAAGTAACATGCTACAAAGCATAAGGTAAACATGACATGCTAGGATGAAGAAATAAGGTAAAGACCAATGCATGACAAGGGTAGCAAAGGTGTGTGCAAGAGGTGGCTAAGTGCAATGCATGACCAATTCATGAAAAATGCATATGTGGGGCAAAGTGTGCAAAATACACAACCAACGAATCAAACATGTTCCTAATGAGGAAACATGAGAAACCCCAAAGTTTGATACTCATCGGAGTCCAAACAAGCGAGAAAATGTCTAAGAGACATTTTATCAAACACCTAGTATGCACACTATGAACAAAAATGTGAAACAATGCATGAACATCATGAAATTCACCTTTAATACATGTTCTATCTGCCACAAGGGGCCAACAACCAATGCAAATCAGCAAAAGAAACCAAACCCATGAAGAAATTTGACAAAAATTAAGTTTTCCCAACCCCTATGATAAAAATCCCAACCAAGAGCACAAAACTCTCCAAAACATAATCTAAGGATCAAAATTAATAAAAAGAGTTTATAAATACCTTAGAAATGTTAATGGAATGAAAAATCATTCAAATTGGTTGGGTTTTGATGTAAGAATATTGAAAGAGGGGTTTTAGAGAGGATGGGAGAGGTTTAAAACAAGTTTCCCACAAAAAGCCCTTTAAAAAGCTGTTTCTAGGCGTTTCGCGACTGGGCGAGTCGCAAGGTTCAGCCACGAAAATTTTCGCGAGTCGCGAGTGAGTCGCGAGCCAGCCGCGAGTCGCGAGTTTCAGTCGCGAAAATTTTCGCGAGTCGCGAGTGAGTCGCGAGCAAGCCGCGAGTGAGTCGCCAAAAGCTTCTGGATGAGCTTGCGACTGGGGTTTCGCGACTGGCGAGTCGCCAGCTGAGCCGCGAAAAACTTTGACACCTGTTTTTCAAAATAGAACATGTTTAAACATTGAAAAACAAAGTAAGCACTAAACATAAACACAAAAAAGTGATAAAAATCACTTCCAAAAACATATAAAATGATCAAAAATCTTTTTGGATTAATCCATATAAGATTGAGCACACACACATCACATTTAGACAAGTACAATCTAACAAATGAATAAGACATTCATTGAGCATTAGGCAAGTGTGTTATGTGTGTGTATCAAATGTGGAATAGTCCTTAGTCTAGAGTGAAACTTCAATTATTAATTCAATCAAGTCATACACAACTAGTACTAAGTCAAGTGGTCTATCTCAATTATAGAAATGAACATATATGACCTCCCACAAGAAAATGATTACATAAGATTGAAACTTTTCATCTGGCTTCTTACAATTTATATCATTTGATCATTTTGAATCAATACAACTCATTTTGAGCAATACATCTCATTTTTGAGGTTGATGCCTGAAATTTTTGATATTTCAATTTGATGAACAAGCCTTTGGCTTTTGGGCATCATACATTTTCATATAAGTCGCTTTCCCTTTTTCCTAGTTGAATACTAGTATATGCGACGACTTTTGCAGCTCATTATCTCTTTTCATTTTGAGATTTACATTTATTGAGCTCTTTAAGCAATAAAAATAAAAGAGTGGGAAGAAATATAAGCACAAGTCTATGCATGTATCAATACCAACATGACTATTGACTAATCATTCATGACAAGCTTGAAGATTGATTCACAACAATCACATAAAGATGTCAAGATTTTTCCCACAAAGATATAAGTGCAAAAATAACAAGCTAAGCTCGTAAATGCACAAAGCCATTTGTACAAAGGTACAAGGCCAAACTTACTTGTGATATGTGCTCAAACAAATACGATCAAACTTTTTGAATTTTTCACTTTTTATGTGGTTTTGGAATTTTTACTCACACAAAGCAGAAACATAAAAGTAAGATCAAGAACAAAACAATGCATACAAATAAATGCAAGATGCACAAAATGCATGATGATATGACATTTAATGCATGAAGGGTCCTACAAAGATCGAAAGAATTAGATCAAGGACCAAAAAGAGCACAAGCTCAACCATATGAACCCTTCCTCATCTAAACGGAACGATTGTTTGGAATGAGTGTCTTAAGAGAAGCACGACGAGGGTTGGAAGAATGAGAACCGGAGATGCACATAGTCAAGGAGTTAAGAGCATTAAACATTTTCTTTAACAACATGTTATTTTCACTAAAAACCGGTTTACTCTTTTTAGCACAACTTCCAAAAAGTTCAAGTTTTTCTTTTCTTTTGATTCTTTTAAAAGCATGAAACTTAGAGCATTGAGGTCTTAGATGACCAAAGGCACCACAATGGTGACAAACAATGTGTTTAGGTCCACTAGGCTTTTTGGGAAGGGATCTAGCAACATGGTTTTGTTCCCTCTTCAACTTATGACATTGAGGTCTTATATGACCAATCACACTACAATGGTGGCAAGTTGGAACAAACTTAGATCCATTCAAAACCTTAGATTGAGACCTAAACGAAGGCTTTGACTTAACAGCCTTGCTCTCCACCTTTTGATTTCTTTTATGTGGAGGAATGTATACTGATTTGTCCTTTAAGGTAGAACACACACTAGGCACAAAATCGGGTACCACAACATGATTGCAACAAATATTTTCATCCTTTTTAACAATAGGTTCAGCAATCAAACACTTGGCATGCATCTTAAGAGATTCATTTTCACATTTAAGATCATCAACAAGTTTGTTAGACAAAACAAGTTTAGCATCCAAGTCCACATTCAAACATTCAAACTCTTTCAGCTTTTCAAGAGAAATTTCAGCAAGTTTTTTATATTTCTCAACCAATTTGTAGGATTCATTGAGCTTAGCAATCAAATCATCCTTTTCACAAAATAACTTGCTCAAATTCTTTTGAAACTTTTTAGCATTTTTCTTGAAGAGTTTGTCAACAACACCCATAGATTCAAATAACATGTCATCACACTTATGAGGATTAACACTCATAGAGGCATTTTCACAAACACGTGGCATGTTACATTCATCACCAACCAAATCATGCAAAGAGTCATACAAAGCACAATCCATGGCAAATAAACACAAGGGGTCAAGGATCACACTTAGGTATTTAAACCACAACAAGTGTACCCACTCTGATACCAATTGAAAGTTCAAAAACGTGTATAAACCCCTTTGAACGTTTAGACCCCCAAATTACAACTTAACCAATTCAAGCAACATGTCAAACAACAAGTGTGTGGAAAATGAACATAAGCTATAAACAAAATTGGAAATCAATCTAAGCCAATTATAAATCACATCCACAGCAGAAAATAAAAGGCAAAGATAAAGGGAAGAGAGATGCAAACACAAGGACAACACACGATGTGTTATCGAAGAGGAAACCGAAGCTCTCGGCGTAAAACCTCTCCGCCGCCCTCCAAGCGGTCAATAATCCACTAGAAAATGTAGTTGGGATACATGAACAACAATAGACCCTCCAAGCCTAATCTACCCGATGTACCTAAGTCCTCCAAGCTTCTTACTCCAACGAAGTTGTGCCGAACCTTTTTCTTTTCTAGCTTACCGGATTCCGCTACTAGACCGTAGCATTCGCCATCCTTGGCATCTTCCAATGCTTCCCAAAGCTCCAAAAACACTCAACACTCTAAATTGGTGTGGGTAGTGTTTGGATAGAAATCTCCTCTCAATAGGTATGACAATGAGAGAGGGAATTAGCAGAGACTACAAAGGTTTCTCTCTAAGAATGAGTAGCTCTCTCTAATTAGGTGGGTGTTTTGAAGAAACCTCTCTTAGGGTTTTTCTTTTTGAATAGCCACACATATCTTGTGGGAATGAGGGGTATTTATATAGGTGTGAGAATGGAATACGAAGAGTCAGTTTTTCCAAAAACAGGGCTGGCTGGCGACTTGACCTCGCGACTTGACTGAGTCGCGAGTTCAAGTCGCGAGCTAACTTAATGGCCAGTCTGGATTTTTGTCGTGTAGTGCTCCAGGTGGCATGACTGTTCAGCTCCCCTGCATGCTCTGCACGTGAGCAACTTTTGGCGGCTTGCAAGCCGCGAGCTACCCGCGAGTTCTAGCCGCGAGTCTCTGCTTCACTGCACTGTCTTGAGCATTTCTTCACACTCTCTCACACACTACCCTTACATGATTCCCACCTAAATACAAGGTTTCTAAGTGCTATATTACAAGCAAATTTGTCATGGAATAAAGCCAACACATGGTTGATTAAATTCAACCTTACAATATATATATATAATACCAAAACGCATATTTTACAAAAAAAATCATCAACCTTAATTAGAGCTATAGAAAAGAATAAAAATTCACCAAAATAAAGTAGAGAGAGAGAGAGAGAGAGTACTCACAGTTTTGTGTGGGAAAAATATGGATTGAATGAGAGAAATGATATCAAATATATACAAAATAAAATAGGAAGAAAAAGAGTCAAATTATAAGAAAGCAAAAAGGATGAAGGAAGTGTAACAGTGAAGTAAAGAGTAGTGGGGAGGTAAAAAGGCAAAGATGGAAGGTAAAGGTTGGAGGAAATGTAACCAAAGGACTAATAGGGATAAGAAGAGGATTTTATTCTTGTTATTTAAGTTTTTTTTTTTTTTAATGAAAATACCGAGAATAAAAGTTTAAAACGGAAAAGAAGATGTAGAAAATAAGTGGATAATGTGGTATATGATTGAGTAGCAAAATTTATTGCGCACACACACACACACACACACACATATATATATATAGAGAGAGAGAGAGAGAGATGGGTTCAAGTTACACCTAGAGTAACTCTAAGCAATGTTACACCACCGAATAACTTGTTATTCAATTCATTTTTTAAAAATATAACTGTTGAATTACATGTTCTATATGTTCTTAACATGCATGCCAATTTTCATGCCAATCGGATGTAATTTACCATTCAATCTATAAACTTATCTTTTATACAATATTTTAAACTACAAAAACTTGAATTTATATAATTAATTGATGACTTGGTGCTCAATTTTGAAAGGAGTTTTCAACATAGATAATAGATAATTAGAGTTTATGATGGCGTGTAGTGCATCACCCTAGCCACAAAGAATAAATTTTGCAATAAACAATTAATAAAGATGGAAAACCCAATAAATAAAAAATAGTGACATCTTCACAGATGTGACTCAATAACAAAGTAGCTGCAATAAATGCTATGTTTCAGTTTTTAAATATATATAAAATATAGATTGGACAAGGCTTCAAGAACTACAATCTAGATGTTGCTAGCACTTTTTTTTTTCCCCTTAGGCGTCAATAGCACAAACCTAAGGACCCAAGCTGGCAAGCCAATGAAATGTGGGCCCAATTCTGTAAAAGAAATAAGCAACATCTTCTATATGTATAAAAAAGGAGAGTTTGAGCAAATTTGTTTTGCATTTAGATGGCAGTTTTGTGAGTTTTTTGTTTTTGTTGTTCGGTCAATACCATTGAAAAAGTTTTTGGTGCAATGGCCTGTGAGTTAAGGTTTTTTTTGGTATTTCCTTTGAAATTGCTCTATTACGGTATTACCCCTAGAGATATGGATGGGGTAAAAATTTGTGAGGATCTTATAGTTTTTTTTGTTCTCAAGTGTATTAGTTACCTACTCCAATGAACACTCCTAGCAGGTTTTGGCATCTAGCAGAAGTTTGGGGACTACTTTTACGTGCTCTCTTGTCACTAATTAAAGTAGAAAGGGGGTGGATATGGGAGCAGAAAGTATGGATTGAAACTTAAAAACGTTTACTTTAATTCTATCGAAATTGATATATTTGTTATGTTTGTTTTTGTTATTTTTTCTTGGTGGAATTTTATAGCCTTTTTTTACTCTGACAAAAACTTTTGGAGTTTATTACTTATAAAAAAAAATAAAAAATAAAAACTTTTAGTAATTAATAAAATAGTTTTGTTGAAACAATGTCTAATATTCATTTTCAAATATTCTCAAATAATAATGCCTAATATTGAAGCCAGTTGTGATAGAGTTATAATATTGTTTATGTAAGCCTTTTTGATTTTCTAGATATTCTTTATCCTTTCTAATTTATTTTCACGTATAACAAGTGGGAGGGAGTTCAAATCCAAGTTTTCCACGTGAAGAGAATCGATCAATTGTATTGGACTATATAACTCTCTCTATTTTTCTTTTGGATAGGAGAGTTACATGGGCTTTGACCTTTATTTGTTATTAAAATGTCTCTTGTGCAGGGCGCGGGTTCAAAACTAGTAAAAATAAATAGGGACTGTAGTAGAAAAAAGCTTTTAACCCAAAATCTTCAAAATCCTCTGCAAAACAGTCCATATCCTTAGTGCATCCACATTCGTGGAGCCATAATTTTAGCTATTTGACTCTACCAAAATCTACTTTATCTATTTTACTTTTTCACTTTACAAAACGGTTTTATTTTAAAACTTTCAATACAATAAAATAACATAAACAACATAATAAAATAATAAAAAACAAACACCACAACCACCTTCGTCAACGGCCATAGCCACCTCCACCAATGGCCACAGCCACCATTCTACTTTGGTAACCACAACACAATGCAAAAAAAAATTAAAAATTAAAAATAAAAACCACGACGACATCCACAATAACAACCCCATCACCACCAGCTATGACAACCAACCATCACAACCCACTATCATTACCACTGCCACAACCACAACCATAACCATAAACCACAAAATCCATAAAACCCACTGTCAAAGCCAAAATCATCCACCACCACCACAACCAAAATCATTCACCACCACTATTATAGCCAAAATCAACCACCACCACCACCACCACCATAGCAACCAAATCCATATGAAAACACATTAAAAAAAAAAAAAAAAACCTAATCATAACAAAGTGAGAAGAGAGATGGGCAGCGGTGGTGGCTTGGAGTTTGGGTTGGCAACTTAGGGCTTGGATTGGTGAAGCTTAGGGCTTGGGTTGGTGAAGGGTTGGCGAAGGTGTATAGAGAGGGATGAGAGAAAGGAGATCTGATATGGAGTGATGGGAGTAACGAGAGAGAGAGAGAGAGAATAAAAAATAAAGAGTCGACGAAGCTTGGGTCAGCAAAGGGTTGGCGAAGCTAGGTAGAGAGGGATGAGAGAGAGAGGAGATTTGATATGAAGTGATGGTCATTAGCCTTCATTGTCCAATATTTATGGCCCCTTTCCCATCTTTGTGGACTGTGCTCCCTAGTAGATGGATGTTCTAGATGAGGTGATGTGATTGTGACGAAGAGATCCACATAATCTTAGAGTTGTATTTTTTGTCCACATAAAAGTTTGTCATTCGTTATACAGTACACAAGCCAGTGCAAGCTTACACATTGACTTGGCCACATCTTGGCCCTTAATGTGGACAACCATGAAATACAAAAGAGAGAATTTGGTGAGGGGAGCTGTGCCTTTGGCTAGTGCCATCAATGTGATTACCATTAGAGGAAGAGAGATGCATAGTCTAGCATGGATACTGAGTACTACCATGAGAGAGAATTTAAAGGTTGTGGAACACCCTACATTGGTTAGTACTAAGCTGGACCACTGCCAAGGACAAATGCAATGCCCTCTGGCTATGTTTTTCCTTTCCTCTTCTCTACTTGTCCTCTACAATGGTCCAGAGCCACCCTTCAGTTCACTACCCTGCTAGAAGCAATTTTTCTCTCTCCTCAATCCATGATATAGTAATGGTAGTTGTGTTAGGGTTTGCGGGAAGGAATGAGAGTGAGACACCTGTTATTGTACAGCTAGCAAAATTCATCATACTATAAGAATGTTGCTGAGCAAAGAGAGGCAGAGAGGTAGAAAATCTGGGTAGGAAAGAAAGGCAGAAAAGAATAGTTTTTTTTTTTGAGGGAAAAGAAAAAGAAAACAATAGATTTTTGGGAAGAGCAACACCATGTAACCTTAAACTTTCTATATTATTACATGGCTATCCTTCACCCACCGTGGTTTTTCACCCCTTTCATATGGTTTTTCAAGTATATCCTTGTTGTAGACACTCAATTTCCATCCCTAACTTAATTTTGGAAGTTAATGACCATTTCAAGTACCCAAAAATCATAGTTGCATTTCATGCATTAAATTGTTCATCACATTGTCATAAAAATTATCTTAAGATTCTAAGAGTCGCAACAATATGCCTACTTCCCAAATCGGACTGTCAGATTGAAAGATATCACAAGATCCAGTTTTCATGGTCTGCGTGTATTCATGTGGGTGAAGTTGATCACGTGTGATTAATTGAAATTAATTTTGATTGGTTAATGATTAAAATTAATTAAATAAATTTATGTGATTGGAGTATTTTTCTTAAAATGAGATTTGTTGCATAGGATTAAAGCAATTAAGCTGATAATTTTTAAAGGCTGTAGATAATTAGGCTTTTGGGATAATTATATTCAAAATAATTATTTTTAAAATCCTAATTATCACTCGAGAATGAGGTTTATCATGAAAATAACTCTAAAATTCATCCAAATACAATTTTAGACTTGGAAAACACTTCAAAAACGTGCCAATCAAGTAGCAGCTTTCAGATTCACATTCCAAGGCACTTTAGCATGGTAGAACTCAAAATTTGGACTAGGCTATTTTTGGCAAAGTTGTATAGAATCAAACTTCCATTCAGCTGTCAAAATTTCAGCTCAATCCCAATTTTGAGTAAAAAGATATGATCAAAATACTGAAACTTGTTCTAATCTGAAAAATCAGCTTACACTTATCCAAATCTCCGTTTTTTTAGGATTTTCCCCATACGTTTTTTGCTTATTTTTTAAGCTGATTGGAATTAATTTTTAAGCAAACCTACCTTATTTTCTAAGCAACTAACACCTCTATAAATAGAGGAGGCCTCCCAACATTCAGGACCCTTTTTCTGACTTCTCTCTCCTCTTACATTAAAGAAGTTTTGGAAGCTTTGCTTTGGGAATTTCTTTTTTGCTAAGAGGCTTCACTTAAATCCTTAGAAATTCCCTCTTTTTAATCTTGAGGATGGTTCTCCGCTAGTGGAATAAGTTCATGCAAGTATGATTTTCACTTTGTTTTCCATAACATGCTTTCATGTATGCTTTATTTTCCATGAATGTGATGATGTTTTTGTGTTTAGTTAACCATGTTTGTCATATGGTATTATGTGTTCTTCTTTGCTTTCCAAAAGTTTTTACATGATTAATTGATGAGCATGCCTAAATCTAGGGTTGAATCTTTCTTTAAGATTTTAGATTTGCAAATTTTCTTTGTGTTTTTCTTAAATAAAAATCAAATTTGCAATTTTTCTCATGTTTTTCTCAAACTAAAATCAAAATTGTCATTTTTCTCCATGTTTTCTAAAATCAAAAACAGATCTGCATTTTTCTTTTTGTTTCTTTTTCAAATCAAAATCGAATCTGTATTTTATTTACAAAAATTGGGTCTATTTTTAATAAAAAATATTTTAAAAATAAAAATCTTATTTTTTTTTAAATTAAAAACCAAATCTATTTTTCTTTCAATAAAGAATTTGTGTTTTCAAAATAAAAATCTTTTTTTTTTTTTTTTTTACATTAAAAAATCCCAACCATATCTGAATTTTTATTTAAAATGCATTCTCTTTTTCTTTTATGGAAACTCAAAATTAAATTTTTCATTAACCTTTCTTATCAAATATTTTTACACAAAATAAAGTGGCAGATCTAAGGTTCATGAATAGAAGTTTAACCCTAGGTCTAGGATGTGGCATAGCATCTGTTGCATATCATTTCTATTAGGTTCTAAGACTTTAGGTTTTAAATGTATTAGAACTTCACTTTGTAATGTTGGCAAACTATGATCAAAATATTTAGTCTAGTTTTAGGCTTACTTAAAGTGTATGTTTATAAAGTTGGAATCAAGTAATTACAGAAAATTACTGTTCACTTTTTGCAAGGCTTAATCGATCGAGAATTAGATTCGATTGATCGAAGCTTGTGCAGGATATTTTTTTGCAAAATTTTTCAACTCATTCCAAGCCCATATGATGTATAGGGTTTTATGTTTTACCTTAAGTATAAAAGAAAAAACCCTACCCACATTTTTAAGTTGTTGTTTATGCTGTGTGTGTGAATCTCTTGTGAGATCTGGAGGTGTTTGCCTTCATATACACTTAGGGTTATCAAGATCAAGATTGATGTCGAGAGCTTGATGATCATTTCAGTTGCTATATAAAGAGCTTAAAGAAACACATGTGGGAGAACTTGTGGTTGTTGTGAATCAAGGAAAGAAGTAGTCAGTGGACTCAGAGTTGTCACGTGGTCGTGGTAATAAGGTTTCAACTCAAGGTAGCAATAGGATGTTAGTGGTCTAAATCGCTATCGTAAAACTTCAATTCTTTCATAGTGGATTCTCTTTTTACCTTAAGGATAGTTATGTTAAATCATCCCTCGGTTTTTTACCGGTTTGGTTTTCCTGGATTATTATATCGTTGTGTTTTTTATTTTTTGCTGCTTTACATGATATGATTTACTTGTGTTAACCTAGATATGAATAATTTATCTAAGTAATCACTTGGCTAAATAACTATGTTAAACAACTTGTATTTTAAGTTGTTTAAAAACGTACAAGTGGTATCAGAGTGGGTTAGCTCTAGTATTTAGATCATTTGATCTAAGAGTTGATCCTTGGCCCCTGCTGTTATGGATTCTTGGAAGTTCTTATTGGTAATATTCCAACTTGTATTCTTGTGGTCTGTGTCTCTTCTTGCTTCTGTTAAATCTTTCCTTGAGCATCCGGGTATAATTACATGTGATGTTAATTATTTGTGTTATACTACTTTAACCTCCTTAAAGGCACATGATTCTTTTCTTTGGTATTTGGATTGTGGTTGTTCTAGGCATATGACAGGAAATAAAGCTTTATTCAAGACACTTTTTGAAGGAAAGATTAGGATAGTCACGTATGGAGATGGAAGCAAATCTGTGATCAGAGGCATTGGAATTGTGGACATTCCAGGGTTGTCGGTTTTTGAAGATGTCTGGTATGTTGATGGGTTGAAGGCTAACTTACTGAGCATCAATCAAATTTGTGACAATGGATTGAATGTTCTCTTCACCAACAAAGTTTTCAAACCTGGACCGTTCATTGAACCGTAAAACGAAGAGGTTCAAGGTTTTTGAGGTCGAATTGGGGTCGAGCCGTGATGACGTCATAATTAATTTAATAATTAATTAAAGCCTAAATATAGATATTGAATTTATAAAACTAGCAAAATTGACAATATATTTATATATGTGAGAGAAATTTAATGATTTTCAAGCATATATTTAATAATTAAATAAGAAAGTTAATAAAATAAAATAATAACCATGAAAACATTAAAATTTATGATTAATTTTTGAAGTAAAGTTGAATATCTTTGAAGGATTTTAATTATAATTTTTTTTATTCTTTGTAAGAGATGGATAATTTAATTAAGTAAAATAAAATTGTATTAAGTTGTTTTTTTAAAAAAAAAATATTGCTAAGGGGTTGGACCACACGGTTCTCACCAGTTCGTACAGTCCAACCCCGATTTTAGGGGTTTATGGAATTAACAAAAAATTCGGTTCTTTATGCTTAAAAAATCAGTTTTCATCCCAGTTTCTGGTTTTCACGGTCCGACCTCCTGGTCTGATCCAGTTTTGAAAACCATATTCACCAAGTATGAATGTGAGATACTTGATGTTGGAGGTGACTGTATGTGTATTGGTGTGATGACAACTGACAACTATTATGATATAACACCGAGTATAAGCAACAAGTGTTTTAGTGCAAAGATTAATCAAGTAGACTTATGGCATCAACGGTTGGGATATGCAAGTCACAAGCAATTAGAAAATATTTCCAAGTGTGATGCAGTTACTGGTTTGCCCAAGTTTAAGAAGATAGAAAAGTGCATATGTGGACCATGTCAAATGGGTAAACAAGTGAAGTCCAAGCATCCATCTGTAACTGAAGTTCAAACTTCAAGACCTCTAGAGTTGTTGCACATTGATCTCATGGGTCCTGCCAGAGTTCAAAGTTTAGGTGGAAAGAATTATATTCTAGTTGTTGTGGATGATTTTACTAGATATACTTAGGTTGTGCTTTTGAGAGACAAAGTTGAGGCTCTTGAAAAGATGATACATTTGTGCAAGAAATTGCAAGTTGAAAAAGGTACTGTGATAGCCAGAATTAGAAGTGATCATAGGAGAGAATTTGAAAACACAAAACTAGCTACCTTCTACAATGATCAAGGCACACATCAAGAGTTCTCCTCAGCCAAGACTCCATAATAGAATGGAATAGTGGAACAAAAGAATAAGGTTCAAGAGATGGCTCGTGTTATGCTACATAACAAAAAGATGCCCAAGTCCTTTTGGGGAGAAGTAGTTAACACTGCTTGCCATACACTTAATCGAGTGTATTTCAGACCAAATTCCAAGAAAACTCCTTATGATCTTTGGAGAGGAAAGAAGCCTGTTGTCAAATACTTTAAGATATTTGGCAGTGACTGTTATATTCTTTGTGATAGGGAGAACTTAGAAAAGTTTGATGCAAAGAGTGATAGGGGATACTTTCTGGGCTACTCTTCTACAAGTAGAGCGTATAGAGTATACAATCTGAGAACCAAAACAGTCCTGATGATTATGTTGGGAAACATAGTGATGAAGAGTTGTTGTTGTTGAATGATACGGTTTTAGTACCATCAAGTTCAGAACCATCCACATTGGTTTATGAAACTCAACAAGAACAAAGTGAGCTTAGTCCTTCATAAGAACAAAGTGAGCTTAGTCCTTCATCAGAATAAAAAGGTACCTCCACATCTTTAGTCAAAGGTCCATCTTCTAGAGTAAAGTTAAATCACCCTACCACAAACATATTGGGTAGTTTGAATGATAACATGAGATTGAGATCCAAAGCCTTGAGTGTAATTACTCACCCATGTTATCTATCCCAATTTGAATCGAAAAAGGTGGATGATGCACTTCAAGATGCTGATTGGGTTAATTCTATGCATGAAGAACTTCATCAATTTGTTTTGGAATGATGTGTGGGAATTAGTTCCTAGACCAAAAGGAGTAAATGAGATTGGAACTAAGTGGATTTTTAAGAACAAGTCAGATGAACATGGTACTATTATCAGAAACAATCAAGGCTTGTTGCTCAAGGATACACACAAGTAGAAGGGATTGATTTTGATGAGACTTTTACATTGGTAGTAAGACTGGAATCCATTAGGATACTTTTGGCCATAGCAAGTCACTTGAATTTCAAGCTGTATCAAATGGATGTCAAAAGTGCATTCTTGAATGGGATATTGCAAGAAGAGGTATATGTTGAACAATGAAAGGGTTTTGTTGATCCTCACAGACCGGATAATATTTACAAGTTGAAGAGAGCCCTTTATGGTTTGAAACAAACTCCCAGGGCATGTTATGATAGCTAGGTTGACTGCTTATCTCATTGAACATGGATTCAAAAGAGGATTCACAGATACTACTCTCTTCATACGAAAGGATAATAATTATTTTGTAGTAGCTCAAATTTATGTTGATGATATTGTTTTTGGTGCTACTAATGATTCTCTTGCTTAATCTTTTGCAAATGAAATGAAGATGTTCGAAATGAGTATGGTTGGTGAACTAACTTTTTTCTAGGGATTGCAGGTGAAGTAAAGGATTCTGGAATTTATATTAACCAAGCAAAGTATGCCAGAAATCTTGTCAAGAGATTTGGACTTGAAACGGCTATACATGCTAGAACACCAATGGCTACTAATGCAAAGTTGACCAATGATAATTTAGGTGAGTCTATAGATGTTACATTATATAAAATCATGATTGGTTGTCTCTTGTATTTAACTGCAAGTTGTCTTGATATTGCCTTTAGTGTTGGTGTATGTTCTAGATTTCAATATAATCCTATAGTTTCACATTTTAATGCTGTTAAAAGAATCATAAAACATGTTAGTGGAATTTGTGATTATGGATTGTTCTATAGCAAAGAGTCAAACTTGTCTCTTGCTAGATTCTTTGATTCTGATTGGGCTGGCAATGCCGATGATAGAAAAAGCACCACTATGGGGTGTTTTTATATAGGAGCCAATCTTGTTGTTTGGATGAGTAAAAAGCAAAATTCTAAATCTCTGTCTACTGCAGAAGCAGAATATATTACTGTTGGAAGTTGTTGTTCACAACTTCTTTGAATGAAAAAGCTTTTGAGTGATTATGAGATATCACAAGATACCATGGTTGTCTATTGTGATAATTCTAGTGCTATTGATATCTTTAAGAACCCTGTTCAACATTCTAAGACTAAGCACATATAGATTCAATATCACTTTATTAGGGATTTGGTTGAAAGAAAGATTGTGGTTCTTGAATATATCACTACTGAACGTCAGAATGCTGACATCTTCACTAAACCTCTTGATAGAAGTAAGTTTGAGACACTTCGTCAAGTAATTGGTGTGATTCTATGTCCCTAGTCATCTTTGGCTCTCTTAGTCCTTGTGCTTCATCTCACTATTCTTTGGGACCTTTCTTCTTTGTTGTTTTGTTTTCTCTATTTTTCTAGGATTTGCATTGCTAACATTCATGCATTTTGTACTAGGTTGTTTTTGTTATTCTTTAAAAAAAAAAAAAAAAAAAAAAAAAAAAAAAAAAAAAAAAAAAAAAAGAGGAGGAAAAGGGAAGAAAAATGTGTTTTGTATTATTTTTCTTGGATTTGAAATCAAGGTTGGCCATATTATCTTTACATAACAAGTTTATGTATCTTGTTTAGTTTGGATAAACTTATTTTATTGCACTTTACTAGTTTGAGTTTTGTAGTGCATGTTATGTGGGAGATGTTTATAGTTCTTGAAGTCACATTCCTCTGATTGTTGGACTTGAACTTAATGAGAAAGGCATAAATAACCATCTCATCACTGTTTACTAGCCAATCATGAACACTTTAGTATATATCATAAGATTTTGTACTCGAAAAATTTTAGCACATGCACAAAAAGAACATAAGGTGTAGCCTCGGTTTAAATGCCAAAATCAGTGTAGATTATTGGACTATAATTAATTTACAATCAAATAAACTTGGTGTGTATATTATCTTGGCTATTTTAATAAGTTTCTAATCAAATAAAATTGGTGTGTACATTATGAGACAAATCAAGAAATTTACATGATTGCAAGCTTATTTTCTAAGAGACGTGGAAGTTATATGATGTAACTCTTTAGGTGATAGTCTCTTTCAAACTTATGTGATGAATTTTGTAGAAATTGTAATTGATTACTATTCACATATCACCTCACATGTATCTCAAGCTATTGCTAGTTGCACACATTACACAAGTTACTTTTTGCTAAACTTAGTACAAGATATTGTGTGTGATTTTGTTATGGCCATCCAAGATTAAAAATTCCTTGATTTTAATGCAAAATGTGTTTAAAGTTTGAGATTTGAGAACAAATTGATTGAAAATTTTGTTTTTGGAAGTTCTGGGGTAAATTCAAGGGTTTTTCAAAAACTTTTCATCTTATACTCATACATTTTATTCATAAAACATTGTACTTTGAGGAGTTTCTGCATTAAAATGCTTTGCTTTTCAAATATTTGATTTTTCTAGATTTCTGATCGATCGAACTTGTTTTTCGACCGATTGAAATTGCGATTAAAAAATTGGTTTGAATCTGCTTGGCTCCATCGATGCTCGATTGATGCTGGATAAATCGAATGTAATTTTCGATCGATCAAACCTATTTTTTGATCAATCAAAAATTGTTCAGAGAGTTTTTTTTTTAAACATAAGCTTTTCACGTGTTCTTCAGTATTTCAAAACTTTTCGAAAAGCTTTTTAGCTCTCTTCTTCGACCAATCCATATTCAAGTGATTTTTTGTCATTTTCCCTCAATTTTTTCTCAAGGTTTTTGTCTTCTAGCACCGGTAAGACCATTCTACCCTTTATTTTTTAGTTTAATCTCATTTTTCATGCATTTTAGGGAAATTTTTAGACCAAATTATTTTTGGGTTTTTGATGTTTGAGAGGTTTTCTTTCAAAATTGATCAATGGGCTTTTGTTATTGGATGATGTAAACATGATTTTCATGGTTTATTTTGATCAATTTGGTGAAATGGGAGGATTTTGAATTTCTAGGGCTTGAAACTATTTGATTTGGGGATTTTGTTCAATTAAGCTTAATTTGATGAAATTGGCTAGTGTAATTGATTAATTATGTCATTATATAATGTTATATAACTTGTGTAATGATAAATTGATCAATTTGTTGGATTTTTGAAAGCGGGTTTTCAAAATTTGGAGTTTTTGATATAAACTCTATGTTGAAGCCAATTCTGTGTTTTTTAAATTCAAATTGAGCTGTTCTCAAGGCATTAGAGCATGCATCATCTGTTTATTATGTTCATGCATCATATAGATTGTTCTTTTCTATATTTTTTTGTGCTCTAACTATGTCTGATGCAGTCTGCCCTTGGGTTGTTTTTTTTTCCCTCTAACCTTAGCATCATGGTTAGGAAGGCTAGAGCCAATTAGAAAACCGCCTCCTTTTCTTCCCCTACCTCTGACACTGATAGGTTTAGGTTTGAGAAAAACCAAGAGGCCTATGATAAGTTGAACATCTCTAAATCTGTTTGGGTTGAGAGGAAGGTAGTGCTATATGAGTTAGATCTGGAGATTAGGAGGAAATTTGAGTGTAGGGGGTGGCTTCCTTTGTTAGATATCTCTTATCCCCTTTTGGTTGCCTTGATCCGAGAGTTTTACTCGAACCTCTCTGTCCACTCTAATGATTCCAACACACAGTATGTGATGAGTTGGATAAGGGGTGAAGAGTACACCATTACTCCTTTAGTATTGGCCTCTACTCTTGGGGTACCTTTGGTACGACAGCCTGTCTATCCTTATGATGAGACCCTTCCTTTAGATGACATTATGTCGTATCTCACCGATACTTCCATCCAGTGGAGTACTGATCCTTGGATTACCTCTCATAAGTTGACCGAGATTCATCATCTCTTTTTCCAGATTTCTTATCATTCCATCTAGCCTATCTCTCATTTGCACACCATTCCTATCGAGAGATGTGCATTTTGTATGACCTTGTGACAGATGCTCCTATAAGTTTTCCTACTCTTTTCATTCAATCCTTGGTTGAGGTTCATAGGAGTAGTTCTACTGCACATGGTTTGTTTTTCCCCATTTTTATCCATAGGATTTTATTACATTTAGGTTTAAATGAGTTTCCTGCTTCTAAGCCAGTACACATCATAGCTCTCATAGGTGCCATCCTCCATAGGTAGAGAGTTGCCCAGATGAGAGCTAGCTCTAAACGCCATAGAGCTGAGTATTCTTCAGGTGTTGTACCTCCTCCTTCTCCTCCTCCTTCTTCAGGTGATCCTACTACTGAGGAGTGTGTTGATCCGACTGCTGCTATTGTTGCTCCTCCACCTTCTACTTCAAATGATTCTAGCATTCGTCGTATGTTGGACACTGTAATGACCGTTCAGGTGGCTTATGATTAGCTTTTGGTGGATGTGCTCATGGAACTTCAGGCTTTGCGTGCAGATTTGGCGAGCATTAGACAATCACCTCCTTTGATGATGAGTCTTGATTGCCCTTTGGCAATTTGTCACAAAAAATGGGAGTACATATGGATGGAGATAGGGGGAGATTTTTTGGTTTTGGAGCTTTGGAGCTTTAGATTGTATCTAGGTGCTTCATCTTGTACTTATTTTTTTTTTTTTGGCTCATGATATATTTATTTTTTATGAGTTGTATATGTTAGGGGGAGACACTTTGTTTTTATTTCTATTTCTTGTTTCACATTGTGCTACATTGGTTATTGATTTATATTCTAAGGTTATTCATGATATATGTCTTTTTATTTTATGTTTTGTGAAATCAAGAATTTATGTTGTTTTACTTGTATTTTCCACACATGTGTTTATGTATTTGTTGAAGTGTTTCAAGTATTTACAAGTTGATTCAGTCATGCTGCTGACTACACTTACAACTAATAGATAGTAGTTAGGTTGAATTGTTTTTGGTTGGGCAATTTTGTTTTAATGGGCTGTTTTTGTAACTTTGAGCATTTTATTTTATTTTGTGTTTTTTCATGGATTGCCAAAGAGGAAGTTTGTTAGGTTTTAAGACTTTAGGTTTTAAATGTATTAGAACTTCACTTTGTAATGTTGGTAAACCATGATCAAAATATTTAGTCTAGTTTTACTTTTCACGTTTTGCAAGGCTCGATCGATCGAGAATTAGATTCTATCGATCAAACCTCATGCAAAATGTTTTTCTGCAGAATTTTCTAACTCAGCCCAAGCCCATTTGATGTGTAGGGTTTTATGTTTTGCCTTATGTATAAAAGGAAAAATCCTAGCCATGTTTTTAGATTGTTATTTATGCTGTGTGTGTGAATCTCTTGTATGATCTAGAGGTGTTTGCCTTCATATACACTTAGAGTGATCAAGATCAAGATTGATGTCGAGAGCTTGATGATTGTTTCAGTTGCTGCATAAAGAGCTTAAAAAAACACAAGTGGGAGAACCTGTGGTTACTGTGGATCAAGGAAAGAAGTAGTTTGTGAACTAGGAGCTGTCAGGTGGTCGTGGTAGTAAGTTTTCTACTTGAGGTAGCAATAGGATGTTAGTGGTCTAAGTCGCTATTGTAAAACTTCAATTCTTTTATAGTGGATTCGCTTTTTACCTTGAGGATAGCTAGGTTAAATCCTCCCTAGGTTTTTCACCGGTTTGGTTTTCCTAGGTTATCATATCTTTGTGTTCTTTATTTTCTACTGCTTTACATGATATAATTTACTTATGTTAACCTAGATCTGAATAATTTATTTAAGTAATCACTTGGCTAAATAACTAGGTTAAACAACTTGTGTTTTAAGGGGTTTTAAAAAGTACAATTTCATACTTTGAATATGGGTACTTAATAGTCATTAAGAGTCTAGAAGACCAGACTCTGTTTGGATAGGGTGGGTGCCTAACCCCTTCCCATCTTGTAACCTAACCCCCGAACCTTAGAATTTTAGGTTAGTAGATTTAGTGTCCTATTTTTATTTTGGTAGATTGTATCTAGGACCAAAGCTTTGTATCTTTTTTTTTTTTTTTATACATAGATTGTATTTAGGACCAAAGCCTTATAAAGAGATTCTACCAAATTGTATTTGTATAATCAATTAATGAATTTGAGGTATTTTGGACATGTAAATTGTATATTGTATTTTTTTTCTTATTTTTTTAAATAAAAAAATAAGTGAAGACTCCACACATAATCTTGAAAAAGGAAGGTGTCAATGCCTAACCCCTTTTCTGAGAGCACCCTAGTTTTCCCCGGTCTCTTATAGTTGTTTTTTTACATTTCTATTCTGTCAATGTTTTCCTTTTTATGCTTTGGTGTTAAAGTTGACATTTTTATTTCTCACCAAGTTTGACACCCAAATGTACCGTTAGGATTTAGGTCACATACATCTAAGTTTTCTAAAAGTCTAACTTGCGCATACATTTTTAGCAACTCCATTAGGGATAATCTCTATTTATTCTTTTTTTTTTTTCATCATCCAATGCCTCCAAGAAAGAAGAACGCAGTGGCTCTAACAGATTCTGGTGAAGAACCTTCATTTTAAAATCTAATTGGACTTGATCTTGTAAAAACTTCTTCCTTTGCATGGATCATAGTACATGATTAATTTCCTAGCAACTGATGTTTATTGTTAGATGCAAAGTTCTTTACTTTAATATACGTTGAAGATCTGGAAGTACTTGGCTGCAAAACCTTAAGGCACATAAGAACGTAGTAGCTTTTCCAAAAGTATATGAGTTCTCTAATTTGGGTCTCTCTATCTTTGATGACTTTAAAATAAAGCTTTTATACCTTCTAAGAGTTTAATGAATGAAACCCTAGTAATCCAAGACATCATGGGCTGAAAATCTGATTTAAGATATTTGGAACTGCATAGCTCGATAGATTGAGAGGTGTCCAGCTAGTGTCGAGGTCCTTCATTTAATTTTGATAGATACTAGTATCAAGCTAGTGTGTTGAGACTAGTGTTGAGTTTCATTTTTCAGCTTTTCTTTACTTGTTTCTTGATGCAATCTTCATGTCTTCAATAATACCACTTGTCTTGTTTGTAAAACATACTTCATGATATTCTAGAAATCACTTAGAACTACCCAATTACAAGTAGAGTGCATTTTTTTCGAAGGATATACCAATTAACACACAAAAAATATGACCCTAACATATGGTATAAGAGTAATTAGAGGAAACAAAAATAATGCATTAGTCATCTAAATAAATATGTTACATATTTTTAGAAAAAAATATAGGGGGGGTATTATTTAAGTTTATATTTAAAAAAAAATATATATATATATATACCAAAAATATACTATGAGAATGATAGTCACTTCACAAATATAAAGTTCTTGTGGGGTGAGGGAGGGGGGCAAGCGCTAGGGGTCAAGTTTGCAGAAAAAAATTTCATACACTTACATATTTAGATTAGGTTATTACATATTTAGATTAGGTTAGAGTAGAATTTATACTTTACAAATTAATAAATAAAATATGAGGAATCATCCCTGAATGATATTAGCTGGATTTGTCAATTAAGATCCCAGTTAGATTGAGCTAGGGACACTACCCTTCTCACTGAAATCTTTGGAAGCCAAATACTCCATCACGTCCTTCAAATTTTCGCCTCCCCCACTGACCAACCTGACACCATTATACGGTCCCCACATTGTCAAGGTACGTACATTCTTAGTCAAAGATTGGAAATTTTTAGGGTCCATTTGGATACAACTTATATAAGTTGAAACTGAAAACTGAAAACTGAAAACTAAAAATTGAAAACACTGCAACAAAATAATTTTTAAATGTATGAAAAGTTTGATGTTCACTTATTTTTTACTGTTCATATGCGTTGGTACACTGTTCATAGTGCACCAAGCGCTAGTTTAAAAAAATAAATAAATAAAAGAAATGCAAAACGTGCGTTTGGGAAGCGTGTCTCGCACACTTAATTGTGTTGATTTAATAAGCATTAATCTACTCTGATTTTGGTATAGCAACATATTTAAACTTCTTGTTTTGTTTTGCTATTAAATATTTTTTTTTTGGGTGGTTCAGAGTACACGAGTATACCAACAACAAAGGCTGTCAGGATTACGAAGATTGATGTGCAGCCTCAGCAGGCAGATTCCATCTTTTTTGTTTTATTTTCAAATTGTGCAGGCTGAGGTTCATTTTAATTTCGGTCCATCCAGTTTCTTGCCTACATGGAGAAAAGTTTGTTATCCATCGTACATTTTTTGGTTTGTCTAGTGGCATCTTGCAGACAAGAATAGTTACCATCATTTATTGACATTTGGCATCTGATTTTGATAACAGGGCTATACTATAACTAAAATAAAAAAAGAAAAAAGAAAAAAAGAAATCATTATATTTTCATGGGCCTCAGTTGGAATATAAATGACTAAAACCAAAGATCTCTATAATACGTGGAAATCTCAATTTTACCACATTCGAAACCTTTATAATGCATACCAAAATGGCCAGTCAAACATGTATCTTCATAGTAGTAATTTATTGATACTTGAAATTAAAAATCTGTTAGTACTCTAGGCATTACATAGTCTTAAAACAGTTCATCAAAAAGAAAAAAGAAAAAAAAAAAGGGAGTCTTAAAACAAACAATTGCCTTTAGCAGCATAAATTCACCAGAATAGTGTCCCATAAAATTCATATCCTTGCTTGTTCTAGTCAGACTGTGGATGGCTCTAGGAAAGTGCAATTCATCTTGATAACACCTGAGAGACCATGTGCATTGTTGGTCTAGATTCTGGATTAGCATGCAAGCATGCAATTGCAAGCTTTATGATGAGTATC
Source organism: Quercus engelmannii (assembly GCA_029955605.1). NCBI lineage: Eukaryota > Viridiplantae > Streptophyta > Magnoliopsida > Fagales > Fagaceae > Quercus > Quercus engelmannii. The sequence continues at coordinate 49,624,946 of JARPSG010000010.1, forward strand.
AATTGATTCTCAACCTCAAGAGTGGGAGGTGGAAGGCGTATGTCTAACAAATCATTCAATGATAAATTCTCCTCTACTAATGAAGCAGATAGAGTGGAGATGATTTCACCAGGATGCCTTCCTTTGATCACTTCAATAGCCAAAACTCCAAAGCTAAAAACGTCACACTTCTCAGTTATCATCATCGTATAAGCAAGCTCTACCAAAAAAAAAAAAAAAAAAAGAATATTATGTCAATGTACGCATATGATCTATGTTATATATCGATTGAACAAATAAGTACATTACCTGGTGCAACATATCCATATGTGCCAGCAAGTGAAGTCCAATTGGATGAGTCTTGATTAAGAAGCTTAGCTGTGCCAAAGTCTGAAACATGAGCCTCGTACTCTGAATCTAGCAAAACATTTTTACTTGATATGTCCCTATGAACAATTGGTGGTGAGCAATCATGGTGCAAGTAAGACAAAGCGTGAGCAACACCTTTGATGATATTATCCCTCTTATTCCAATCCAACTCTTTAGCTTCATCATCATTGGTCAATATTGCGGCCAAGCTACCCCTTTCAAGGTACTCGTAAATCAAAAAAGAGTGTTGTGGATGTGAGCAAAAGCCATGAAATTTAACAATATTTCGATGTCGTAATTCTGTTAATGCCCTTATCTCATTTAAGAACTCTTTTTGCTGTGCAATCTCACCATCATGCAAGGATTGTAGTTTCTTCACCGCGACTATGTTTCCTGCTATTAGCTTGGCTTTATAAACAGTTCCATATCCTCCCTTTCCAATGCAAAAATCATCATCAAAATTTTGGGTTGCGTCAATGATTTCTCGGTACAATGTTCTTCCATCGAAAGATGATATTGTAAACACTTTTTCCTTGTCCTCTTCGTTTGTTTGGTTTGTACATGGATTTTGCCATTTTCTTTTTGAAAAGAAGAAAATTCCAAAGAATGCCAATACAAGTGAAAGTGTTCCCAAAAGAGGGAAAATGATAAAGAAAATGGTTTTATGTCCCTTTTTTGAAATATGCCCTACCCTACAAGGCTGCAACCCCGTAACATTTCCACAAAGTCCTTTATTACCTTGTAATGCTTCTATGTGAGCCTCTTGAAAAGCTGTGCTACTGGGAAGAGGACCCTCCAACTCATTATAGGATATATTAATACACAACAAGCTACGCATCATTTCAAAAGTAGCTGGAATAAAACCTGAGAGGTTATTGTGGGAGACATTCAATAGCTCCAAGCTCTCCATATTGTTGATTTGTGAAGGAATCTCTCCTTCAAGTGAGTTATGGCTTAAGTCTAACTGGGACAAATGAGTTAATTCACAAATTTGAATTGGAATGTTGAGGTTGAACTTGTTGTTGCTCATATTCAAGTAATGTAATCTCAAAAGGTTCCCTATATTTTCAGGGATTGACTTGCCAAATCTATTAGCGGATAGATCTAGATACTCAAGATTTGCAAATGATCCAAGATCAAAGGGTATACCACCAGAAAGTTTATTTCCATTCAACATCAACTTCTGCAAAGAAGTCAACTTTCCAAATTCCATTGGAAGCTCCCCAACCAATCGATTTGAAGAAAGATCAAGTAATTGGAGTTGAGCGAAGTCTCCAATTTCAAGTGGTATGCCACCAGTGATATTGTTCCCGGCAATCTGTAGGCTGGTCAGTTGTGCGTACCTACTCCAATTGTGTGAGATTTCACCATAAAATCTATTGTAACTTAGGTCCATGAATTGCAGGTTTTCATAGACACCAAAATCTTCGGATATATTTCCAAAGAGTTGATTTCTTTTAAGGCTGACTCTAATTAAGCTCGTGCAGTTTCTCAAGGTTTTGGGTATTGGACCTGTGAGATGGTTGTTGCCTGCGCTAAAGTATTGGAGAGATCCACTTTGGCATAAGTTTGGAGGCAAATACCCAGTGAAGTGGTTGGTATCTAGCTGCAACTCACTCAAGTTCATTAGATTTCCAATCTCTTGCGGAATGGGACCAGAAAGTTGGTTATCACGAAGGTATAAAAGTTTTAAGTTGCTCAACTTACTCAAGGAATTTGGAACAGTACCAATCAACATATTTCTACTCAATTCAAGATCATTTATGGACTTCAAGTTTCCTAATTCTTCAGGAATGGTGCCCGAAATTTTATTGTTGTACATGTGTAAAACAATTAGGTTGCTTAGAGAACCTAGTGATGTAGGAATCGGACCAGAAAGATTATTTGTATGAAGGCTTAAATAGATAAGAGACTTCAAATTTCCTATTTCTTGGGGAACAAAGCCAGACATGTGATTTTCATACATATGCAACACGGTTAGCTTCTCTATGTTTCCAATAGTAGAAGGGATGAGGCCTGTAAGATTATTGTTTGATATGTCAAATATAACTAAATTGGAGAGGTTTCCGATTTCTGGAGGAATGGAACCAGAAAGTTGATTACGATGGAGGTCCAAATCAACCAAGTTGCTTAAATTACCTAAAGATGTAGGGATGGTACACACTATGAAATTATTGTTGAGATATAAGTAAGTCAGGTAGCTCAAATTACCTAATGAAGCAGGAATGCAGCCACGGAGGTGGTTGGCATTAAAAAAAAGCTCAGTGAGAGATTTCAACTGACCTATTTCCCAAGGAATTGAGCCGTTTAATTGATTTTCAACTAGGTGCAGGACCTCAAGATGGGTCAGTAGGCCAATCTGTGGTGGGATTTCCCCCGATAAGTTATTGAAGGACAGATCAAGATATATAAGTTTGGACAGGTTGCTAATTTCAATAGGGACTGTACCAAAGAGTTCATTCATGCTAAGGTCAACAAATGTAAGGTTGGGGAGTGAGGAGAATGAAAATTCATGGAGCGTACCTTTCAAACCTGAATTAGTCAGGTTTAACCTAATAACACTTCCTGCTTGGTTGCATGAAATGCCGAACCAACTGCATGGGATGGAGCTTTTATTTTGATTACTCGAAGAATTGGTAGCATTATTTGGATGGATAGTCCACGAAGGCAAGTGTGACTGGGTTTCATTTTGAAGACTGGCTTTCCAATTGAGTAGAGCATTTGCCTCTGCCTCTTCATTCACAGAAAGAGAAGCAACATCCAATGAGGAATGTAACACAGCCAAGGCGGCCGTAAGAAGAACCGAAAATACTTTTTTTAAGCTAGACATTGTAATGGTCTTTGTCTTACAGGTCAAAAACATATTTAAAACTCTATCTTAATATGTCTAAGCTGTTTCTCGAAGAAAGAATCTATATATAAAAAAGGTAAAGTTAGTGTGAATGATCCAGCATCCAGGTACCTTCTCTTACCCATTGGCTGACATCGACGAGGAAAATTGATTGCAGGAGACATTCAAATCTTTGACCTATATATTGTGTGCAAGACAAATCTGACTTGCACACTTTAAACAGGTCAAAGATTTGAATGTCTCCTGCAATCAATTTTCCTCGTCAATGTCGGCCATTGGGTAAGAGAAGGTACATGGATGCTGGATCTTTCACACGGTGCCGGCTCATGGCCTAGGCAACTTCCTAAGACCCCACAATAAATAAAAAAATTTCCTACTAAAAAATGCCTCATCTCCCTTAGTAAAATACTCAAAATTTTATAAAAATATAATATTTTTTAAATAATTGGTACTTTTTTTTTAAGAGTGATGTTAAAAATACTACAAATTTTATTATAGATTTAACTGACATATCATCAATTACATAAAGAAGTAATTCAAACACAAATAAATTAAGTTGTTGAAATTCATCAATTACAGTCATAATTACAGTCATAATTACATTTATTGTGAACATTTTGTAGTATTTTTCTTTTTCATTTCTGATGATTCCTTGGAAATCAGTAGGATGAAAGTCTCAAGCGCTGATGATCTTACGGCTTGATCCTGAGAAAACAGATGCTAAGTCAAAGGAGATCGGTGGAGACTGGCCAAAAGTGCTCTGATGGTAAAGTCAGTGGATTTGTGATTCCAAGTAAAAAGGGAGTATTCTGTGAAAAGTGTCTGAATGAATTACCTTTATGTAGAAAAACTCTTATATAGTGCTTGTCATAGGCAATTACCTCTCCAATCGTTGTAGAGTTCGGAGGATCCAAAGGTAACTTCTATAACTACCAAGGAAGTTATATCTTTTGGGGTTTGTCTTCCAAACCTATTAATTGAGGGAGGGGTTTGTAGCCTGACAGGAAAACAAAAATAGCTTAAGCATGTTTAAGACGCAGTAAGCTCGTCCGACCAACTTTGTGGACGGATGAGCTTACCTAGGATGGAAAAGCTGTACGACATCCATCATTTCCTTAGGACGAGCCATATGGACGAGCTTAGGAGTTGGTGCATTTTATAACACCATCAATTTCTAATAAGGCTTTTAAAATAGGAACTAATAAAAATTTAACCCAATTGAAACATTAAGATGTTTCAAATAAAATGCTGCAAATGTGATAAATCACCAATTATAACTAATCTCCTACTAAGTCACATATCAAATAATATTTATCTATCACTTTCTCTTAAAAAGAATATATAAAATTAAAATTTAGATTACAACTGTACTTAACTACGCATAGTCATATATTCAAATTAAAGTAAATTCTTTTTTATTCAACTATAATATTCAATCTTTTATTTAAAATTAACCTTAGTTTAGTTAGTATTATTTATCAATTTCTGTATTTATATCAAATTAATATTATATAATTTTATTTAATTAATATTTACATATAAAAACATCCCATATAAATTTTTTATCTTAGAATCCAAATTTTATTGGGCCACCCTGCTTTCACACTAACTTTACCTTTATTTGAATGTCTCCTGCAATCAATTTTCCTCGTCAATGTCGGCCAATGGGTAAGAGAAGGTACCTGGATGCTGGATCTTTCACACTAACTTTACCTTTTTTTGTCGATTACATTTACCTTTTTATCCAGAAACCAAAAAAAAAAAAAATTCAAAAAGCAAGCACCTGCTCATACCCCCAAAAAAAACTTGTTACTTTTTTTTTTTTTTTTTTTGAATATAGTTGATAGTACTTTAGTAGACCACAACATTAGGGAGTCACTCAAGTTAATAATTCATAAACCACAGACCCAAGCCAAATGGAATGCGTGCTTTGTACAAATCACTTGATCTCCAATCTAATATTTCTTATCACATAACATAATCAACATTGTTAATTGACCGTTCTCATTAATGAAACTAATGTCCTATCATTGGCTATGACATCAGTTTAATAGTACAGAATATTGATCATATTGATATTCAACAATAAAGTAGCTACGTCTTTAAAAAAAAGTAGCTACGTCTTTTGCTTACTTCGCCCTTCTCCAAAATACAAAATTGCAATTTGACAGTTTTTAATTAATGAAACTGTTTTTAAAAAATAATAATAAGAAGAAAATTCTTAGGATCCTATTTTCCTGTAAAACACGATAATTTTTGGAGTCAAATTTGCATACAGGGCCGTTTAAATGTCTTCACCTAATTTGGTAAAGGTCTTATCATGGTTTATTTGACTTGGAGAGTAGACAGTACTGTCCTCTATAGAATAATCAGGATGCAATAAATTTAGGGGCCCTCTTTTTCATGAGGACTACCTTAAGTTTCCTAACGGAGACAAAGTTACAGATAAAGCTGTTGAAAATTCTTGCAAACAATTTGTGGAAAAGATCTTAGCAGATTATATATAACGCGCATGGGCGGCTTCACATTGTGTCCACAACTCCGCGGTAGTCACAAACCCACCTAATTTGAAGAAAAAAAACTAATATATATAATTTTTAGAAATTTTACGATTTTTTTTTTCTTAAAAAAAAAATTGTCTACTTAAATTTTTTATTTTATTTTTTATGCCCAGTGTATTTAAACTTTGGACAAAGTTCAACAATAAACTTGATTGTAATCTTGTAAACTAAGATTACAACTTCACTCAATGTTTAACAATAACAAAAAATTCTTGAAACTGCGTATTGAAGATTAGATGTTGCTGTCTTTGTCTTTTCCTGTGAACTGTGTTATTTAGACCCAAAATGGACAATTTAGAAATTTTAGTAAACGCATTAAATCATGTTTTGAAACCAAAAACCTTTTTTTTTTTGCCTAAAACATGATAATCAAACAGGCACTAAAGTCTTCCAATTGAAAAAAACTTATAGCCTGTTTGGATGGAGGGGGAAAGAAGGGGTGAGTAGAGAAAAGTAGAGTAGAGTTGGCTAAAAATAAACTAATTATGTACTAAATTAACTCTATTTTACTCTACTTCCCTTCCTTCCCCCTCAATTCAAACAGACTATTATAGATGATGATTTTGAAAATGTCTTCAAATATTTTGTGGAGAAGGATGTTGTACTAGAATTGTGTGTGTTGAATATCCAGAGGTAGTGTTAGAATTCATACATCATGACTGTCTATGATATGTAATTGCCTATGTTATTTATTGCTATGTTCCCATTTTTCTTAGTAATTGAGGGGCTGTAATTGGTAACGTTGTTTGTATTTTTTGAAAATACGTGAGTAAAAAAGTGTGTGAAAATACGTGTAATGTTATTTAAACGTTAAAAACATATGTTTAAACACATGTACCAAACGGGCCTGAATATGCAATTTCATGATTATTCAAAAAAAGAGAAAGAAGAATATAAGAGTGAAAAAACGTGTGTTGATGTTGGTTTACTTGACTTTAGACAGCGCTATCCTTCGTAGAGTATATATATCACAGAAGTGATGAAGGTGTTCATTCGGGTCTCTTTAAGCCATAAATGGATTCCAAGACTTCCATCAGGCTTATCATGATCTCGATGCTTTTCTTTCTGTTTCTCTCATCTACAATGGTGATTGCTGACCCAAGCAATATCGTCCCACCAACCAGTGAGTGGTTAATTAATCTAAGTGTGTTCTTTCCCGCATGGTTTAAAAGTTTTTTATGAACTAGTTTTATATTTATCTAATTTCTTGTTTTGCTTGCAGAAAAGAAGAGTTCCTTGCGACAAGCAATTGTTGTCCAAAGGAAAATTAACGTGAGAGGCGGGGTTCCGCCGTCAGATCCTGATGGCCATGTTCATCATCGTTAATATTGCTAAGATGGCCATGAATTATTTAGTATCCATGGGACGTTGTACTCACTCGTCCATCATTTATATGTAATAAGAGTACAGGATTGTTGTATTCTGGAGATGCTGAATAATTTTCTAAGGTTGTGGCGACTTTCATGTAGTTGTTATGTAATAATTAGACTAAAGTACACATATGGTATTAAAGTTTGGGTTGTTTTTATTTTGATAATTTATATTTCAAAATTTTAATTTTGGCCCTTTATGTTTGATTCCATTTTTCTATTGTCTATTTTTATTAACTATCTTATGACACCTGATAAAATATGGGTGATATATTGATATATTTTAATGAATGACACTTATTTGACACTTAATTGTTGTCCGAAGGAAAATTAACGTGAGAGGCGGGTTCCGCCATCAGATCCTGATGGCCATGTTCATCATCGTTAATTTTGCTAAGATGGCCATGAATTATTTAGTATCCATGGGACGTTGTACTCACTCGTCTATCATTTATATGTAATGAGAGTACAGGATTGTTGTATTCTTGTTGTATTCCGGAGATATTGCTGAATAATTTTCTAAGGTTGTGGCGACATTCATGTAGTTGTTATGTAATAATTAGAAGTACACATTTGGTATTAAAGTTTGGGTTGTTTTTATTTTGATAATTTATATTTCAAAATTTTAATTTTGGCCCTTTATGATTGATTCCATTTTTCTATTGTCTATTTTTATTAACTATCTTATGACACCTGATAAAATATGGGTGATATAATGATATGTTTTAATGAATGACACTTATTTGACACTTTAACGGTTAATTTTTTCATCTATATTGTCTTTCAAAATTTAAATAGGAAAAAAAAAATGCAATTTCTTCTCCTGCAAATATCTAAGTTGGATCATATGTTGTTCTTTATAATCAAATTTTGGCTTGGAATTATACTTTGCTATATAGCTTGCGACTTATTATGTTACCAATATTTGTAGTCCAATGCAATTGAGTCTAAATGTAGCTTGACAATTAATTAATGTTTGTTCTGTTTAGACCCCTTAATCTAGATTGTTTAACCTAATATATTAGCCAAGTGATTACTTAGGTTAATTATTCAGATTTAGGTCAAACAATAATAAATCATATCATGCACAACAACAGAAAAGTAAATAACACCATAATATGATGACCTAGGAAAACTAACGAAACAAACCATTTCAAGGTAAAAGCCTGGGGAGGATTTGACCTAGCAATCCTCTAGGTAAAGCAAATACACTATAAGAAAATTGAAGTTTTTACAATCAAATTTAACCTTAAATCTATTTCTACCTCAAGTAGTAACTTACTGACATGACCATGTGCAAGCTCCAAATCCACAAACTCCTTCTCTTCTTAGATTTACTGTAACACAAGCACCCACGCTTATGACTTTGAGATCCCACTCAAAGGTTTCAGATCATCCTCAGTTGTTGATCTTTGTAGCAGCAATTAGGTTCTACCAACGCTTGATTATAGATCATGCTCTGGTAAACGTTTGTGTAGTTCAAATGTACAAAACCTCTCAAATCTCACAAAGAGTAACACACAATCTTCCAAAAGTCTAAAAAACGTAATTTGGGTTTCCCTTTTATAGGTTGACAAGTTAGATTAAAACCCTAAACATTTTTGCAGGCTTGGGCCTGATTTAAAATTCTGCAGAATTTCTTTTCTGCAATTCTCGATCGATCAAGCTTGGCAGATTGTGGCTTCTCTTTTCTACAATCAGCTCAAACTTGAAGCTTGAAACCTACACCTTCGAGCAATGCCTAACACATAAACTAGAGATGTTTTGTACTTGGTTTGCCAACGCATACAAAATATGGTTCTAAACATTTAATCCTAAATCTTTAGATCTTAACACAATTAATAATAATGTAGACACCTAATTTTGTACCCAGTTAATAAATTTTAGTCCCCGGTCCCAATGATGAGCTTCACAAGTCTACAAAAGGTAATTAAAGTTATTTTGTTAGTTTGAAAGTAATCACAACTCATACGTGCAGAACCCTATACATGAGCCTGAAAACCCTAGTTTAAATATTAAAATACAACATTATGCCTCCAAACTCAAACCATAGCAAGAGAGAGTTGATTTTTAACCTAAAATCTTCCAAAACTCTTTTCTAACTTTGAACTTTCTGCATACACATCGCGGAGCACGTTTTTGGCTATTCGAAACCTCTCTCTATTACTTATTAAGGCAGAAACTATTTTCTAATCTTTTTCAAAAACCTTTTTCAAACAATCTTCTCAAGAACATCTTTTTATTTTGAGTTATGATTATCTATGAACTATTGAATACTTTGATTCTCTTGATTATCATTCAATCTTGCTATGTAGGCACTAAGGGGCCGGTTAAAATATTAATCAAGTTATGTTCCATAAGCAAGGTGAGTCTCCCTCCATGACTCTTCCTTAATTTAGGGTTTTATAACTTGTGTTCTTTTTTATTTATATGTTATGAATGCTTAAAAATATGTTTGGCTTTGTTTAATTTTGTTTTGTTGTGTCTTATCATGTTTTGATTGAAGAGTTGAATGATTGGATATATTGATGAACATCTTTTGATGTGTCAAGTGTTGTTCTTGTTTGTTGTTAGATCCAATGCATGTTTAGGAATAGATTTTGTTTTGCTTATCTTTTTTTTTTTTGATCTTTGATATCTTTGGTTATATATTAGAAGCTTGCTAGGTTTTGTTTGATTGTTGTTTGTTGCTTGCTTTAAAACTATGTTTTTGGGCAGTGTGCGTGCACATACTTATGTATGCGTACGCATACTAGAGGCATGCGCACGCGTACTTATGTATGTGTACACATCCTCTTGCCCAGAAATGCAAATTTAGGGTTCTTGATTTTTTATTTGTTTTGTTTTGTTTTAATCATATGTTTAGGTCTTATTGAATCTAGTTTTCACATTTTTAGCATTAAGGTTAGTAGAAAAACATGTTTCACATGCTTTGATTGTTGAATTGATGATTAGGGTTTATAACCTTGATGAACCACATGAACAAGCATATGAACATGAACATGCATTGATGCATAGGTACTGAGGTGTTATGGTGTAGCGAGGTAAGTGAAGGTAAGTCATGCATATGAATATGAATATGCGTCTTTGAATATGATGATTGGTCTCCTTGATTGATGAATAACATGATGCTAGGTTTGAATGATTGAATATGCTTGACTAAATGCCTTGTTGATGCTACTGCCCTGTGATGTGCTTGCTGCCCTTTAATATATATTGGTAGATGAATGGTAGGGTTTTATGCTATGGATGAGTGTGGGATAGATGCCATGTTGATTGCTAGATGTATGTTAGTGTGTGTGTGAGTTTAAAATAATATATTGGATGACCCTTTGATGGGATTAGGATTTGGAACACAATAAGTGAAGGCGACCCATGGGTTGGGTGGGGTTGGGTGCCTAACACCTTCTCATCCCCATAACTAAACTCCGGACACATGGTCTGGTAGTAGATCAGTCCCTCCACGAAGGGCACTATATTTATGGTTCCTAGACCTAATCTAGGTGGCAACTCCATTTTTCTCCGTCACGGTCCACTCGGCCGAAGCGTACTCCCCATTGCACTTACAAATAATTTAAGTATAACTACCTCCATCAAAATGAATTAAGTAGTCTACAATTTATAGTGTGATTGTCATCTCTTTTATCTCACAGAATATTAAATGTTGTAGGTGGTTTCTATTGTCATGATCCAAAGGGAAACGATGTTTATCCTCATCCCAAATTATTGTCTACAATAGCCAAGACTTTAGTGCAAAGTATATGAAAAGAGTCCAACCTCATCACCCTTAAAGTGTTTGTCAAGATAACTAAGCCAAATTGAAGTGCTTCAATTATAGGAGAGGGTCCCCTTTTTGTCTTCTAAGTTGTATTCAAATCAAATTAAATAAATTTATTTTTATTTTTTTCCTGATAGGTAATATGGGTAATATTATTAAAAAGAAAAATATAGGGTGTTCACCATGGTGAACAAAAAAGACAACAACAAAAAAAAAAATTAAATAAATAAAAAGAAAAAAGAAATATAGAAACAAATAAATCACGATTCTATTTCAAGAGAAGAAGTAAACTCTAAGATAGAAGAACAATCCGAGAGGCCCCAACACCTAGACCAGTCAAAGAGTCTGCTGGCACAAATCTTGCAATTGAACCAACAATTTCTCAGCATTCTCAAAAGAATGAAGATTTCGTTCCATCCAAATGATCCATATCAAACATCCTGGGACCAAATTCCAGATATCTTAATTATGTTTCTAAACCCATTGCCACCAACAAAATAATAGACTAACTACGGAACCAAACATGACCCATTGAATTCCAAAAATTTGAAGCATATGCACCCACAAAGAATGACCTAGACAAAGAAGAAGTAGATGGTCCACAATTTCCTCATTGCAACAACACATACAACATCGATTCCAATTTTCTAAAGAGAGACACCTAAGCATAAGATTGTCCAAAGTAAGAATCCGAGTATGAATTGTTGTCCGCATAAAGAAAGCCACCTTTTTAGGTACCTTTACTTTCCAAATGCCCTTCCAAGGAAATAAGGATGTAGGACCATCCCAAATCTATTGATAAAAAAACTGAGTACCAAACTTCTTACTTCCATTTAGGCACTAATGTAGACTATCACTCCCAACGCCCCCAAGGAATTCAAGATTGAATCAAATCAAGAAAAGAGAAAGCATCCTCTAACTCCCAAACATGAAAATTCCTCTAAGATCTCAAGCTCCAAACACTCTCAGTCCCATATGCCTAATGACAAAAAACCTCATATAACTTTGGATAGAGGATATTAAGTGGATTTTCTCCAACCCACCTATCATGTCAAAATAGAATACGAGTACCATTATACACCAAGAAAGCCATATGCTTAGAAAGACTCTCCCACACTTCACTAATACTTCACCATAGACCATAGCCATGAGCTCTCCTACATACTTTAGTACTCCACCCCCCTTTGCTTTCTCCATATTTAGCAGTAATAACCCTCTTCCATGGATGAGTACCCTCATTACCAAACCTTCATAACCATTTCCCTAATAATGCTTGATTAAAAGACACCAACTTCCTGATCCCCATCCTACCCAACTTAAAAGATAAGTAGACTGTTTGTTTGTTTAGACCCCTTAAAATAGGTTGTTTAACCTAATATATAAGCATAGTGTTTACTTAAGCTAATTATGAGATCTAGGTTAAACAGTAAAATATCATATCATGCACAAGTGGAAAAGTAAAGAACACAAAGATATGATCACCCAAGAAAACCAATAAAACGAACTGTTTCAAGGTAAAAACCTGGGGAGAATTTGACCTAACTAATCTTAAGGTAAACAAATCCACTAATAGAGAATTGAAGTTTTTACAAAAGATTTAACCCTAAATCTATTGCTACCTCCAGTAGTAACTTACTGACAAGACCACGTGCAATCTCGGAACCCACGAACTCTTCTCTCTTGGATTTACAGAACACAAGCTCTCATGCTTATGACTTTGAGGACCCACTCATAGATTTCAGATCACCACTTGTCAACAACTAGATTCCACTAATCTTGTTCCAATAGACACTTGTGGAGTTAGAAGGTACAAAACCTCTCAAATCTCACAAGAGTAAGAGTCTTCAAAACGTAGTTTGGGTTTTCCTTTTATACTTATTAGTGTTAGACTAAAACCCTAAATGTGTTTGTGGGCTTGGGCCTGGGTCTGATTTAAAATTCTACAAAAACTGCTTTACTAGGATTTTCAATTGGTCGAGCCTATTCTTCGATCGGTTAAGCTTCACTAAATTTCAATTATTTTTCCTGTGCCTTGAATGTTCTTGAGGCTTGACTTATATCATCTTGAGCAACATCTAACACCTCTTGTAGACATGTTTTTTTTTTTTTTTTTTTTTTTTTTTTTTTTTTTTTTTTTTTCGGTTTGCCAACATAAACAAAATAGGACTCTAAACATTTAATCCTAAATCTTTAGAAACTAACAATCTCCCCCTTTGGCAATCCATGACAAAACACACATACACATGAATTGCTTAACTCAAGAACTAGCCCAATATTACAAAGTGTTGCCCTAATAAAATTCTATCACAATATACTAACTATTAGTTGCTAGAATAGACCGCAGTTGAGAAACAATTAATTTGTAAATTCCTGAAATACTGAAAACAAACCATAAATGCATGTGTGGAAATTACAGTATAAATCCAAAGTAAAAACTGAACTTGAAGTCATAAAACATAGAGGGTAGATAGATATATCAAATGAATAATCATCAATAAAACAATCATAGTCAATCACAAATTATCAATGTTTGTGAAATAAGAACAAAAGAAGAAAATAGACATCAAAATGATAAATACAGCAAATCAGAATAAACTAGCATAAACTACTCCCCCTAAGTACAAAAACTCTCAAACTCTCCCCCTAAGTACAAGAGCAACATATACTTTTTGTTACATATTGCCAAAGGTAACCATCATGGATCAAAGGGTGGAGGAAGTGGAAATGCACTCCTATACTTAGCAAAGTCAGCTCTTAAGGCTGAAACCTTAGAGACTTGCTCAGTCATAAAGGTGTTCATCATGGTGCGAAGTGAGAGAGGAAGGGTAACTGTAGGATCAACAGTCTCAGCATTAGCAGAAAGATCCATAGCAATAGTAGGATCCACATGAACCACCTCAATAGTAGGGCCCACAGCAGCAAGCTGATCACCAGTAGCAGGAGCAGCAGTAGAAGCTTCCACTCTAGGTCGCTATGATGTACCATTACTTGGTTTAGCAGTCTTCCTTTAAGTAGATTGATGTCTAAGAAAAGTGGCTCCTATAGGGGCAGTAATATGGAATAACTCTAGAGAAGGAAAGTTTTCTAACTCTAGACAGTTCAACACCCTATATCTAAAGACTAGAAAGAACAGCTTTTGTGCCCTAGATGTACTCCTAAAGATTTCAACAATGGTCAGAATTAAAAGAGAGGGAAAACACATAGGACTAGTAGTAGAAACTTCCCTTCTAGTTGCTTTGATGTACTAGTACTTGGTTCAGCATCCTTCCTTTGAGCAGATCGTTGTCTAAGAAAAGTGGCTCTTATAAGGGCAGTAATACGGACTAACTCTAGAGAAGGAAAGTTTTCTAACTCTAGATAGTTCAACACCCTATATATAAAGACCAGAAAGAATAGCTTTTGTGCCCTAGATGTACTCCTAAAGACTTCAACAATGGTTTGAATGAAAAGAGAGGGAAAACACATAGGACTAGTAGTAGAAGCTTCCACTCTGGTCGCTTTGATGTACTAGTACTTGGTTTAGCATTCTTCCTTTGAGCACATCGCTATCTAAGAAAAGTGGCTCCTATAAGGGCAGTAATACGGACTAACTCTAGAGAAGGAAAGTTTCCTAACTCTAGATAGTTCAACAACCTATATATAAAGACAAAAACAAAAATAGCTTTTTTGCCCTAGATGTACTCCTAAAGACTTCAACAATGGTCTAAATGAAAAGAGAGGGAAAACACATAGGACCATCTGTAAGAAAAGCATAAAAAAAAAAAGACACATCTATCTATAGGAATGGTATGAATATGAGAAATGGGGAAGATGTTACGACATGCTATCCTAAAGAAAAGATAGTTAAGCTCAGTAAACTCACTTGAGTTTATCCTTGGTTTAGATCCTCAAGTAATTGATCTTCCACAAAGAAGAGACATCACATCATTTATAGGAGGAGACTTGGTGTATGGAAAGGTAGGTCTACGTACAAGAGGTACATAAAGAGCATCAGATACTACTATCTTAGTAATATGAAATTCTTCACCTTTAATCCAAGTAGTCAAGTAATGACCACCTGAATCATCAAAATGAATAGAGAGATTCAAATAGAATTCTCTAATCAAGGCAGCAGGGGGATGATCAGAAACATCACATAAAGACAACCAATTCCTAGACTTTAGACTCCAATGAATAGAAGGATCTAATTCATCTAGAACAGCAGGTCTTTCTCCCCAAATAGACCTATACTTGGTTAAGTTTTCAAAAATTTCTTCATTTTTCACTGTAGGAAACCTAACCCTATCAAAATGAACAGGACCAGAGGATGATGCAGTGGTTTTCTTAGCTTTGGTTTTAAACCTCTTACCAACCTTGGGAGCCATATCTAAAAATCTAGAGAAAGAGGAAAAACCAAAATAGAAACAAATACTAAGGGCAGATTGCATTAGAGAGAGTTAAAGCACAATTAAGAGAGACACAAATGATGAATGATTTAATGTACAAAACAGTCCAATTATATCACAATTTTGAAAATTGACCCTAAAATTAAGGTTTTATGAAAAATCCCCAATTTTGAAACCCTAATTTTCCAAAAACACATATATTGAGCAATTGAATATTACAAGTATAAAACATACTATAATCACTCAATTAAACAATATCACAAGTCAATTTCAATCCATTTTACCCAATTGAACAAAACCCCCAAATTCCTCAAAATTTTCATGATTTGTGCAAAATTTCGAAATAGAGGAAACATGTTTATATGATGCACGAACAAAATCCTATTCAACAAATTTAATCAAAACACTTAAAATCACCAAAAACCCCAAAATTTCTTTAGTTCGGAAATTTTGAAAAATTTGATGAAAATGCATGAATGCATGTAATATAAACAAAAAGGAAGGGTAAACGAGTCTTACTAGGTGTTGAGGAAGAAAACCCTTGTCGCTTTGACTCTAAACCAAAAAAAAAAAAAAAAAAAAAATGATTGAAGAGGAATCGAGAGGAATAAAAGAAGAATACAAAGTTTTTGAAAAACTTGTGATCTGATTCCTTTTATTTTTGAACAAAAATGATTTTCGATCTATCGGGAGGAGTCAAGCCACAAATCGAAAAAAAGTTTTAAAAACAGGTTCAACTGATCGAGAAGAATCGAAGTAATCGAATTATGTAGTGAGTTTTGGCCTAAAATTTCACTTTTTCAATTAGTCAAGAATAAGTTTGATTAATCAAGACATGAAAAACTTGAATATTTAAAAACCTAAAATTTCCTGCAAAAAGATTTTTCAAAATAGGATTTCATGATAAGAAATTCATGTGAATGATACCAAAAGTTTTCAAAAACCACATTCTCTTTAACCAACTCAATTTTTATCAAGATTCAAAAAATTTCTCCTAAAAAATTCACTCAAACCCTAAATAGAGCATTAAACATCAAAAAAAGAATAATCTTGGATGGCCACATCGATTAGCACACAATCATATGTACAATGTTTAACAAAGATTTGCGTGTGTTGTGTACAACTAGTAAGTCTATGAGATACATAAAAGGAGATATGTAGATAGTAATTAAATAAATTTTCTACATCATCAATCATATTAGTTTGAAAGTAACTATCACCTAAAGAGTTACATCATATAACTCTTACATCTCTTAGAAAACACGCTTGCAATAATGCAAAAACATTTTATTTTTCTTTTTGCTTTTCTTTTTCTTTTTATTTTTCTTTTTCTTTTTCTTTTCTTATTCTTTTTGAAATCAACACCTTGTTTAATCTTGTTGTGCAAGTGCTACACCTTACCAAGCACGGCTTTTACAATTTGCACAAAGGTGTTCATGATTGGCAAGTAATAGTGGTAAGATGATTATTTATGCCTTTCCTCTAGAATTGTTTTGGCCCTGATAGGCCAAGAATGTATTGACCCCTTTGGTGAATAAACCAATTAATTAGCCAACTGAATTAATTAAGTCAATTTAACATGCAATACGCGTGATAGTACAAACAAATCGCCAAATAACTAAATACAGTGAAAATTAAATTTGATACAAGTGATTTGTTTACGAATGGGGAAAACCACTGAGGATTGAACAACTTTATCTTTCGATTTTTTAGAATTATTGTTTTTAGTTGTTTCATTCTTCTTCACATTCTTAGGGTCAGCATTGTTTCGATTTCTTGTCCTTTTATTATTTTTCCTTAGAAATTTTTTAAAGTTCTTAGCAAAATAAGCAATCGCTGTAGAAAGGATTTCATCATCAAATCCATAATCATCTACATCATCAACAAATCCTACAAGCTCATCTACAGGAATAGTGTCCACATCCATGCTATCAATTATAGCAGTGACTTTGGGTCTAAAGTCCTCAGTTAAGGATCTAAGTATTTGAAAGTTCAAATAGTGTATAAAACATCCTTGAACGTTTAGACCCCCAAATACAAAATAACCAATTCAAGCTTTATGATAAACAACAAGTGTGTAGAAAATGAACACAAGGTATAAACAGAATTGGTAAACAATCTAAGCCAATTAAAATCTCATCCACAGCAGAAAATAAAAGGTAGAGATTAAGGGAAGAGAGATGCAAACACAAGGACAACACAACGATGTGTTATCGAAGAGGAAACCGAAACTCTCGACGTAAAACCTCTCCACTGCCCTCTAAGCGGTAAGTAATCCACTAGAAAATGTAGTTGGGATACATGAACAGCAATAGACCCTTCAAGCCTAATCTATCCAGTGTACCTAAGCCCTTCAAGCTTCTTGCTCTAATGAGGTTGCGCCGAACCTATTTCTTTTCTAGCTTCCTGAATTCCGCTATTTGACCATAGCATCAACCAATGTAAATTGACTCCTTCCTAATTGCTTCCCGGAACACCAAACAACCCTCTCATAATAATGGATATGGTGAGAAAAGATTTTGGTAAAAGGCCTCTCAAGGATTTAACAATGGAGAGGAAGAGAGTAGAGGAATTTGAAGAGTCTCTTATGTGAAGATTGTGGATGAATCAATCTTGTTTTACTCTAGGATTTCTCTCTAGAAGCTTTCTTTCTTTCGTGGATATAAGGGATATTTATACTGGGGTGAGAATGGAATATGAAGAGTCAGGTTTTTCAAAACAGGGCTGGCTCGTGACTTGGCCTCACAGCTTGGCTGAGTCGCGAGATCCAGCCGCGAGATAACTGAACGGCTAGTTGTCTTATTTTGTCCTATAATGCTCTAGCTAGCATGATGCTTCAACTTTTGGCATGCCTGGCACGTGTGCTGCTTCTGGCGGCTTGTAGCCATGAGTCACCCGTGAGATCCAGTCGCGAGTCTCTGTTTTCCTTGCACACTCTTGAGTATTTCATCACTCTATCTCACTCACTACCCTTACAACAATCCCATCTAAATACAGGGTTACTAATTGTTGAAATACAAGCAAATTTGGCACAGAATAAAGCCAACAAGATGGTTGATTGAATTCAACCTTACAATCTCCTCTTTTGGCTATTATGTGACAAAATCCTAAAATAGACTCTAGACTTAACATGTGAGTTGGGAACAGTTGAACGAAACTCACTCACACCTAACTCTAGAAACTATGAAGCTCTCGAATCATATGAACATGAAACTCTTAAAACATAACAATACACTATGATCATTGTATACAGAAAAGCATGAAATGCATATGAAGTAGGCAAGATGTGATCAAGCAAAGATGGAGTTAAGCAACAAACCATGGCTTGATCAAACAATTAATCACTATAAGGTAGTGACCACAATGCTCATTCACACTTGGAATGAACACTTGAACATACAAGCTAACAAGTACAATGCAAGTTACTTGTATGCCCAACACTCAACCAATGCATAATACACTAAGTATATGTACCTAGGAACAATCTTATAAGGGCACAAGAGTGACAGTACTTAACAAGAAAATACATGACATTTAGTTCGAAGTACTGATTTAACAAAGCATAAAGGCCGCATAAAGCATAGTACAGACCATAAATCCTACAGACTATGAAAACAAACCCTAAAAGCTTACAAAAGCAACATGGGTACAAAATTACCACAAACAAGTTCCATAAAATATTGAAATAGCATACACTAAAACAATATAAACTAAAAGTGCTTAAAGTTTCTCCCCTTCAAAATGATGAGAAGCTATGATGCACTTGGAACATATATACTTGTAACCTGAAACACTTGCACAAAACACATTAGACCCTCAAGGTAAAGCAAGTAATAAAAAGACAAGTATAATCTAACAAGTAAATTGCAATCAAGTAAATATGATGTGAAACATGTGAGCAACTTGATCATACACCAAAATAGTCATACAGAAATTACTATAATGATCACATAGCAAATCAAATGATCATCTGAACATGCATTCAATGAAACATAATAGCATAGGGATATATGCATGTCCAAAGCACAAACATGATGCAATGAGAACAACAAAGCATAACTCAAAGCACCATAAAGCCAACAAGAAAACAAACAGAAAAAAGTTTTCAAGTTAACACAATGTCTTCTCCCCTTTGGTGTATGCATCTCCCCTATGGAATATCTCTTCCCCTGCAAATATTCATGAGAAATAGAATTTCTCCCCCTAAAATGTTGCATAAGAGACATATAGAAATGACAAAACTTTCCGGTATACTCTCTAGAGTATACTTTTCCCCTTTTTGTCAAGAATAGACAAAGGGTCAAAGAGAAAAGAGGGCAAGAGATGAAGGTATGAACAATGATAAAGATGCATGAAAGGTGCGAGATGAATGAGAAAATGAAGCTCAAACTGAAGACAAAGTAAAATGCTGGAAAGCATAAGGTAAACATAAAATGCTAGGATGAAAAAACAAGGTATAGACCAATGCATGATAAAGGTAGCAAAGGTGTGTGCAAGAGGTGGCTATGTACAATGCATAATCAATGCATGAAAAATGCACATGTGGGACAAGGTGTGTTAAATACACAACCAATGAACCAAACGTGTTCCTAATGAGGAAACATGAGAAACCGCAAAGTTTGGTACTCATTGGAGTCCAAACAAGCAAGAAAATGTCTAAGAGGCGTTTTATCAAACACCTAGCATGCACACTATGAACAATAATGTGAAGCAATGCATGAACATCATGAAATCCACCCTTAATACATGTTCTTTCTGCCGCAATGGGCCAACATCTAATGCAAATCAACAAAAGAAACCAATCCCATGAAGAAATTTTACAAAAATTAAGTTTTCCCAACCCCTATGATAAAAATCCCAACCACGAGCACAAAACTCTCCAAAACATAAGCTAAGGATCAAAATTAATGAAAATAGTTTATAATTACCATAGAGATGTTAATGGAATGAAAAACCATTCAAATTGGTTGGGTTTTGATGTAAAAATATTGAAAGGGGGGTTTAAAAGAGGATGAGAGAGATTTAAAACAAGTTTCCCATGAAAAAGCTCTTTAAAAAGTTGATTCTGGGCATTTTGCGACTGGGCGAGTTGCCAAGTTCAGTCGCGAAAATTTTCGCGAGTCACAAGTGAGTCACGAGTGAGTCACAAGTAAGTCGCGAATGAGTCACGAGTGAGTCACCAAAGCTTCTGGATGAACTCGCGACTGGGTTTCACAATTGGCGAGTCGCCAGCTGAGTCGCGAAAAACTCTGACACCTGTTTTTCAACACAGAACATGTTTAAACAATGAAAAACAAAGTAAGCACTAAACATGAACACAAAGAGTGATAAAAATCACTTCCAAAAACATATAAAATGATCAAAAATCTTTTTGGATTAATCCATATATGATTGAGCACACACACATCACATTTAGACAAGTACAATCTAACAAATGAATAAGACATTCATTAAACATTAGACAAGTGTGTTGTGTGTGTGTATCAAATGTGGAATAGTCCTTAGTCTAGAGTGAAGCTTCAATGATCAATTCAATCAAGTCATACACAACTAGTACTAAGTCAAGTGGTCTATCTCAATTATAGAAATGAATATATATGACCTCCCACAAGAAAATAATTACATAGGATAAAGTTTTTCATTTGGCTTCTTTACAATTCATAACATTTGATCATTTTGAATCAAAACATGTCATTTTGAGATCGATGCCTAAAATTTGTGATATTTCAATTTGATGAACAAGCCTTTGGCTTTTTGGGCATCATACATTTTCATATAAGTCACTTTCCCTTTTTTCTAGTCGAATACTAGTATGTGCAACCGCTTTTATAGCTCATTATCTCTTTTCATTTTGAGATTTACATTTATTAATCTCTTTAAGCAATAAAAATAAAAGAGTGGGAAGAGATATAAGCACGAGTCTATGCATGTATCAAAACCAACATGACTATTGACTAATCATTCATGACAAGCTTGAAGTTCGATTTACAACAATCATACAAAGATGTCAAGATTTTTTTCACAAAGATATAAGTGCAAAAATAACAAGCTAAGCTCGTAAATGCACAAAACCATTTGTACAAAGGTACAAAGCCAAACTCACATGTGATATGTGCTCAAACATATACGATCAAACTTTTTAAAATTTTCACTTTTTATGTAGTTTTGGATTTTTTACTCACACAAAACTGAAATATAAAAGTAAGATAAAAAACAAAATATTGCATATAAATAAATGCAAGATGCACAAAATGTATGAATATAGGACATTTAATGCATGAAAGGTCCTACAAAGATCAAAAGAATTAGATCAAGGACTAAAACAGCAAAAGCTCAACGATAGGAACCCTTCCTCATCCAAACGAAACGATTGTTTGGAATGAGTGTCTCATAAGAAGTGAGACGAGGGTTAGAAGAATGAGAACCAGAGATGCACATAGTCAAGGAGTTAAGAGCATTAAACACTTTCTTTAACAACATGCTATTTTCACTCAAATCTGGTTTACTCTTTTTAGCACAACTTCCATGAAGCTCAAGTTTCTCTTTTCTTTTGATTCTTTTAAAAGTATGAAACTTAAAGCATTGAGGTCTTAGATGATCAAAGGCACTACAATGGTGACAAACAATACGTTTAGGTCTACTAGGCTTTTTGGGAAGAGATCTAGCAACATTGTTTTATTCCCTTTTCAACTTGGAGCATTGAGGTCTTATATGACCAATCACACCGCAATGGTGGCAAGTTGAAACAAACTTAGATCCATTCAAAACTTTAGGTTGAGACCTAAATGGAGGCTTTGACTTAACAGCCTTTCTCTCCACCTTTTGATTTCTTTTATGTGGAGGAATGTACACTGATTTGTCCTCCAAGGTAGAACACACACTAGGCACAAAATCGAGTACCACAACATGATTGCAACAAATATTTTCATAATTTTTAACAATAGGTTTAGCAATCAAACACTTAACATGCATCTTAAGAGATTCATTTTCACATTTAAAATCATCAACAAGTTTCTTAGATAAAACAAGTTTAGCATCCAAGTCCATATTCAAACATTCAAACTCTTTCAGCTTTTCAAGAGAAATTTCAGCAAGTTTTTTATATTTCTCAACCAATTTGTTGGATTCATTGAGCTTAGCAATCAAATCATCCTTTTCACAAAATAACTTGTTTAAATTCTTTTGAAACTTCTTAGCATTTTTCTTCAAGAGTTTGTCAACAACACCCATAGATTCAAATAACATGTCATCACACTTATGAGGATGAACACTCATAGAGGCATTTTAACAAACATGTGGCGTGTTACATTCATCACCAACTAAATCATACAAAGAGGCATACAAAGCACAATCCATGACAGAAAAAAACACAAGGGGTCAAGGATCACACTTAGGTATTTAAACCACTACAAGTGTACCCGCTCTGATACCAAATGAAATTTCAAATAGTGTATAAAACACCCTTGAACGTTTAGATCCCCAAATACAAAATAACCAATTCAAGTTTTATGACAAACAACAAGTGTGCAAAAAATGAACACAAGCTATAAACAGAATTGGTAAACAATATAAGCCAATTAAAATCTTATGCACAGTAGAAACTAAAAGGCAGAGATTAAGGGAAGAGAGATGCAAACACAAGGACAACAAAACGATGTGTTATCGAAGAGGAAACCGAAGCCCTCGGCGTAAAACCTCTCCGCCGCCCTCCAAGTGGTAAGTAATCCACTAGAAAATGTAGTTGGGATACACGAACAACAATAGACTCTTCAAGCCTAATCTATCCAGTGTACCTAAGCCCTCCAAGCTTCTTGTTCCAACGAGATTGCGCTGAACCTATTTCTTTTCTAGCTTCCCGGATTTCGCTACTTGACCATAGCATCAACCAATATAAATTGGTTCCTCCCTAACTTCTTCCCAGAACACCAAACAGCCCTCTCACAGTAAGGGATATAGTGAGAAAATGTTTTGGTAAAAGGCCTCTCAAGGATTTAACAATGGAGAGGAAGAGAGTAGAGAAATTTGAAGAGTCTCTTATGTGAAGATTGTAGATGAATCAATCTTGTTTTACTCTAGGGTTTCTCTCTCAAAATTCTCTCTGGAAGCTCTCTTTCTTTCGTGGAATGTGAAGAGTCAGGTTTTTTAAAACAGGGCTAGCTCACGGCTTAGCCTCGCAGCTTGACTGAGTCACGAGATCCAGCCGTGAGATAACTGAATGGCCAGTTGTCCTATTTTGTTCTGTAGTGCTCCAGCTAGCATAACGCTTCAACTTCTAGCATGCCTGGCATATGTGCTGCTTCTGGCAGCTTGCAGTCGCAAGTCACCCGCAAGATCCAGTCACGAATCTCTGTTTTCCTTACACACTCTTGAGCATTTCATCACTCTATCTGACTCACTACCCTTACAACAATCCCACCTAAATACAGGGTTACTAATTGCTGAAATACAAGAAAATTTGGCATGGAATAAAACCAACAAGATGGTTGATTAAATTCAACCTTACAGTATCTTCCTAACAATCTTAGGTTGATCATAAACTTCACCCAAATTAAAGGCTAAGTTCACTATGTCATTCAGTTTGGCATAGAACTCAACAAAGGTCTTATCATTAGCCATTCTAATGCTTTCAAACCTAGAGGTCAACTGTTGAAATTTATTAATCTTTACTGCCTTGTTGCCTTCATGCATAGATTGCAGAATATTTCAAGCAGTATGAGTGACCTCTACATTAGAAATTCTTTTAAATTCTTCGATAGAGACAGCATTGAATATAGCATTCATAGCCTTGCTATTAAAGCTTGCCGCTTCTTTTTAAGCATTAGTCCATTCAATTATGACAGTGGCAGGTCTCTCCTAACCATTTTCAATAGAGAGCCATACTCTCTTATATAGAGTTTTCAAGTAGGCTTTCATCCTAACCTTGCAATAAGTATAGTTGTTCCCATCAAAATGGGGAGGGATCACAAAGGTCTCATCATCAACTTGGCATAGAACTCATCAAAGGTCTCATCATCAGCCATTCTAATGATTTCAAACCTAGAGGTCAACTATTGTAGTTTATTAATCTTTACTGCCTTAGTGCCTTCATGCATAGTTTGCAGAATATTCTAGGTAGTATGAACAACCTCTACATTAGAAATTCTTTTAAATTCTTCCATAGACAGAACATTAAATATAGCATTCATAACCTTGCAATTAAAGCTTTCCACTTCTTTTTGAGTAATAATCCATTCACTTACAATAGTGGTAGGTCCCTCCCAACCATTTTCAATAGAGAGCCACACTCTCTCATATAGAGATTTCAAGAAGGCTTTCATCCTAACCTTCGCATAAGCATAGTTTTTCCCATCAAAATGGGGAGGGATCACAAAAGAGTGACTATGTTCCATGATAGCAAGGGTCAAGGATTTACTCAAGTTAAACTACCGAATCAAGAGCTAACCCGCTCTAATACCACTTGTTTATTTGTTTAAAAACAGATTATTTGACCTAATATATTAGCTAAGTGTTTACTTAGGTTAATTATGAAATCTCTGTTAAATAGTAAAAGATCATACCATGTACAAACAAAAAAGTAAAGAACACAAAGATATGATCACCCAAGAAAACCAATGAAATGAACCGTTTCAAGGTAAAACCCTGAGGCAGATTTGACCTAGTTATACTCAAGGTAAACAAATCCACTAATAGAAAATTGAAGTTTTTACAAAAGATTTAACTTTAAATCTATTACTACCTCTAGTAGTATCTTACTGACATGATCACATGCAAGTTTCGAATCCATGGACTCTTCTTTCTTGGATTTGTAGCACACAAGCTCCCACGATTATGACTTTAAGGACCCATTCAAAGATTTTAGAAGACCACTTGTTGATCTTGTAGCAGCAACTAGATTCCACCAACACTTGATTGTAGATCTTGTTCCAATAGATCTTGTTCCAATAGACACTTATGGAGTTACAAGGTACAAAACATCTCAGATCTCACAAGAGTAACCTATAAGTCTTCCAAAAGTCTTCAAAATGTAGTTAGGGGTTCCTTTTGTACTTAGGAGTGTTGGACTGAAACCCTAAACGTTTTCATAGGCTTGGGCCTGATTTAAAATTCTACAGGAACTGCTTTAATGCAATTTTTGATCAATCAAGCCTACTTTTTGGTCGGTCAAGCTTCACTGAATTTCAATTCTTTTTCCTACAACTTGAATGTTATTGAGACTTGACTTGTATCACCTTGAACAATGTCTAACACCTATTCTAGATATGTTTTTGTTCTCAATTTACCAACATAAACAAAATAGGACTCTAAACATTTAATCCTAAATCTTTAGAACCTAACATAGACCTTTTCTCAAGCCACCAAAAGGTACTTGAAACTCTCCTTTGATGACCCCCATAAAAAAGGTAAAAAATTTCTTTAAATTCCTTTTTATTCTAGTAGCCACAACTTTAGGAATGGTAAACAACGAAGAATAGTATGTTGGAAGACTTGAAAGGGTACTCTTCAAGAATGTAAGTCTTCTGCTCTTTGATAAATAGAGTCGCTTCCAACCCAATTGTACCACTGCTATTTTTTCCCTAATAAGCAAAAGAATGAATATAGTGAAAACTTTCATTTATTATATATGCCATTCTTTTACCATTTTTACAATAGTTGATATTGTTTGATTTTTCTTTAATCAAACCATATTCTAGTTTTTGAGTATGTTGATCCATATTCTGAGTAGAAGGTCAACCTATTCATTTTGAAAAGTCTTTTTTTAAGCAAAGTAAATATATATTATTTATCTTTAATTATCCATTGCATTATATGGATTAGTGGCTAGTCTATATCATATCATATAATCTATAAATACTATATAACCGAAGCATTTGGCTTCCTCATATTGTGCCACATAAGCTTTGGAGCCTCCACAAATTTCCACATCTCCAATTTCTTTAATTTCTTAATTTTATTTTTATTTTTTTTAAAAAACCTTAATTTCTACAACTATACATCCCGACGTCTCTGAAAAATTGAAAAAACTTACATGATATGTAGAACCTCCCCAAAACCCAATTTGCTTCTCTCTTTGTCCCACCCATGACCATGCCACACTATTAGTGGCTCTACCTCTACCATAGCTACCATGACCCACCATAGCCAAGACATGACCTCAACCCAAGTCACTACATTGAGCTCCAGCCCCAGTTCACACAGGTGTGGTCTATTATAGGAGTTTCAAAAAAAAATTCACATAAATTATGTAGATTCTTTTTTAGTTTCAACTAAATTAATAACTTTTCTATGTAGATTTGCAATCTTCCTCTCTTGCATTGTGATTTATTATGGCTAAACTAAAGTCCGTTTGGGTGTGAATTTGATTTGAACTTGATGTGTTTTTTCATGTGATTGGGTTGTAATCATATGAGAAGCTCCATAAGTTTTGAGAGCTCTTCTTGAAGCACAAGATTGGCTTTTACATGTGTATCGTTCTTTCTCGTTTTAAATTGGAAAAAAATTTAAATTGAGAAAAATTCAATGGGAATGATTTAACTATTTTCACATGAGATAAGTAGCACTATTCAATTTGTTTGTGGATTAGTGAACTTAAGAGAAACTAGTGAGTGTGATGTAATGAAATATCTAACCATGCCATTTCTCTTCTAACAACTTGGTGTAGGGTTGAATCTAAAGGAAATTCAAAATGGTTGGAAAGGCCCTTCCTTCTGGTGTTGTTAATAAGGAAGCTGTTGATCTAGTATGTTCTTTAAACCACTTACTCTTTTATCATCTTATGGCATGCCAACTTTACCTTGATGAATGTCCCAATTATGAAAGCCATTCAATTTTCTCTCTTTCTTTGTGAAAATTCATAGCTGCAAATGTAAGAATAATAAAGCCAAATGTTATTAACTTCAAAGAATAATAAAGCCAAATGTTATTAACTTCATAGTTAGATGAAGAAGTTTAGTGGCTCAAATTGATACTTTAGAATAGATTTTGTTATGCCACAAACAACCATATTTTTTTTAATCATTTTCCTTTTGTGGAAGTACATTCAATCGGAAGAAATTAGATCTTTCATGTTTAATTGAAGCAAGGTCATGTGGATACTTGGATTTGTCTAGAATCAAGAAGCATGAAAAGGATGGAAATTCAAAGGAATTTCTGTTACTTTATCTTATTTGTTTGGTGCTATATTAGAGTTTGCTTCATGCTGAAAAATTTATGCCTTGAAAAAGTTTTTGAGCATCTTAATTGTTCAAGAAAGGATAGTGTGGACACAACGGGTTTTGAAGTCGCCACCTAGTTTTTGCAATGGCTTAGGAACCATACATATAGTGTCCTCTCGATGAAGGACCTTTTGATCTTACTACCACATATATGGGTTCTGAGTTAAGGTACAGTCTTGGGAAGGTGTCAAGCACCCAAAACCACCCAACCCTAAGGTTCGCTTCCCATCTTTTTGTCTTATGTCTTAACCCTATTAAATGCATACTCAAAATTGTTGTCTAACTCACACACACACTAACATACATCTAAACACATAACATGGCATCAATCATTCCTAACCATACATCAATCATTGCAAACCTTATCATTCATCTAGCATACATGTCATGGCATCAAGGCATTCATCACACCATAAACCCTAATCATACATCTAATCATGCTTCATCATATCACAAACCCTAGCATACATCCAATCATGCTTCATCATATCACAAACCCTAGCATACATCTAATTATGCTTCATCATCTAAGGTAGCAACAAGTGCATTAAGGGATCCAAACAAACATGTGATAAAGCACAACCCATCAAGCAAGCATATTCACATCTATCATTAAACAAAACCCTATTCAAAGATGCATGTTCATGTGAATGCATGACTTACCTTTACTTACCTTACAACAACTCAGCACCTATGGCATTATGCATGAACATATGAATGCGTGATCATGGTAATGAAATAAGGACAACACAAAACAAACCCTAATCCTAACATGTGAAAGGCAAAAATCTAATTAATCATGTGAAACAGAAGCTTTAAAAGCATAAAAACATGAAAAAGAGTCTAAACATGAGTATTCATGTGAAAGTAGAAGCAAAAACAGAAGAAAACAAAACTGCAATTTCTGGGCTGGTTCATGTGTACACATGAACAACCCTGTGTGTACATAATCAAGCCCACATACGCAGCTTTGATCATACGCACATGGGTTTTTGCCCAAAAACCCTAAAAACATAGCAAACAAAGCAAGATTCAAAACATAAATTTTTGCAACCTAACATGCTTAAAACATAAAGAAAACATAAACCTAGTCCAAGCAAACATGTTATAGGGCATAAAACAAACAAAGAAACAAAGAAAGGACAGAATTAAAGGCAGAAAAATAAAAGAAAATTTTAAAAAGAATACCTCAAAGCAAAAGCTCCTAGCTTGATTTTTAACTGTTCCCCTCA